>BMAW01112026.1:0-10199 GCA_019974015.1 Nephila pilipes
TGTTTCGAATCAACTTGTTTTTGATTGATTCTCTTTGTTTATTTAAAATACACAATAACTATGAATTAAAAAGTATGTGAGGACACACCAATTTTGCCTCAAGAAACCAATCTACTCTAGTTCGTTATTTTCTTATTTTCATAACTAATTTTATGAGATGACAAATAGGTCACATTTCAATTACTTTGGTACATTAAGTGTTTTTAAAGGATATTTCAGAAAAGTGTTTTTGAAGAGAATGCTGAGTTTTTGATGGGTCATTTCAAATTACAACGAAGCTGTTTACTTAAAAGTGTACGAGTTTGTTAACGACGGACATAATTTATCAACAACATGCAAGCAAGAATCAAAGAATAAATGAGAGCAATGACATTTATATATAAGAATGGGTAGCTGACATTTACAACGTTTTGCCGCAATCAATGCAATTTTGGCTTGCATCACAGAATGGAATATATTGGTTTTGCTATCATTCACAATCCAATCTTAGGTTAAAAAAAAAGAAAAGTTCAATCACGATGCAAACAAGAATATGGCGTGTATCTGTGGGACTAAATGCATAAAAAATCTGCTGGAGAACCAATTTAACGAAGTCAATATTATTGTTTATATACATTCCGGTCTCTTTTATCAAACTATACAAACCAAGATATGAGTATTTTTAAGGTAAGCTTACTTTAATAATGTTGCATTTGAATTTCTGCTTTCAGTTCAAGGGGTCTGGAGTGAAATCAAAAATAAAATCTAATCTTAACATTGACTGTTATTACGACGGTCATCAATAAGCCCTTAGAAAATCCAAGAGATGGTACTCGTAGCATAGAAAATGATTTGTTTTTAGTAAACATTATGACGCACTAGACAGCTGTCTAAGTCTCAGTTACTTCAATTCCACGGTTTCCTTTTTTTTGTAGAATTGATGCAAGAAACTCGTTTTTATTTAGAAAAATGGACTAAAGATGAGTTTCGAGCGGTAATTAAACACTTATATTTATAAGGTTTAGCACCGAAAGAGATTAAAGCTGAGTTGGATGAAATTCATGGCACATATTCATGTCTCCTGTGTTTGCAATTGCTTACAATTGGGTAAATGAGCTTAAACGTGGCAAAGCTTTCACAAAAGATGAACGTCTTTCGGAACGTCTAGTGGCAGTGAATACTCCCGGAATGATTGACAGAATCCACGATATGATCAAAGTGTGCGTAATACGAGTAGTAGAGGCCACCGGCAAATCGTCAGATCAGTGTTTTCAATTTTGCGCGTAAAACTGGGTGCGAATTTTTTTTTTTACAGAATGGGTACGGTGGAAATCAGTGGAAAATAAACGCAATCGTGTGGTCGACTTCGAGGCTATTTCGGCGCTTTTTCGTCGCAATCCTGACGAGTATCTGCTTTGATACATAAATGTGGCCGAAATGTTGATACACGACTACACTCCAGAGACAAAGAAACAGTCAAAACAGAGGGTGTTTGAAGGCGAATGGGCTGCGAAGGAAGCAAAGAGTGTGAAATTTGGCTCAAGGTGAGGGCCATGGGTTTTTGGGGATGCACGTGAAATCATCTACACCGATTACTTGGAAAAAGGAAAAACAATGACTGGGGAGTATTATGCGTCATTATTGCATAGGTTGAGCTAAGAAACAAAGAAAAAAAATCGTCATTTGAAAAAGAAGAAAATCTTTTTCCATCAAGATAATGCACGGGTGCACAACTATGCAGTTTTGATGTATAGGGCCAAAATCGTGGAATTTAAAGTTCGAATGATTACAATATCTATCGTTTTCATCGGATTGGGCCCACAGTGACTTTTTTTTTATTTCCAAACTTAACAAAAATGGCCCGGCGGACAACGGTTCACGTTGAACGGAGAGATCATCGCCCAATTAGATGCTTATTTTGAGGATCCTCCGAATTCTTACTTTTTAGATGGCTTTAAAAGTTGGAGCAACACTTGGAAAAGAGTAAGAACTAAAAGAAGATTCTGTTGAAAAATAAAAATATCTTTGCAAAATATTTTTTTTTATCTTTTTCTAAAGACTAATTGAACGACCCTCGTGCCATCTAACTATTCAACTACTTTTTACTTCTCCATTTTAAGAGTTAAAGATGTTGCTTTTTTATTAAAGGACTTTTCAGGAATATAAAAATAGCAAGTTTATTTTAATTTACTTAAACCTCTATCAAATATTCTTATAATTTAATTCATCTCACATAGCGTGATTTAAAAAAATTAAAAGCAGCCCTGATATGTATTTTAGTGACATTTATGTGGCTACGATTTTAAGAGGCAAATTGCAAAAGTATGATTTATTAATATAGACAAATATATCAGTAATAAACACAAGAAAAATTCAGTCCTTGGGAAAAGTGTCCAAAGTGTCTTGTGGGAGAGTGCAATCATTGAAAAAAATAAAAGCATACATATTATGCAGAAATATTTCACGAAGAAATGGTTACTGGAGTATTATTCCAGAAATTTGTTTCAAGTTTGATTTCATTAACGTCGCACTAGACCAACATGAGGGTTACTGGTGACGGACATCGAAATTTTGAATCTCGGTCAACCAATGAGGACGATACCTGAGCTGGCATCCCCCTCTCCTGACTCCCCAAACCAAAAAACGGCAGGATTTTGAGCCTCGACAGATTGAACGTGCATCAGCCTCGGCTGCAACGTGGGTCGGCATTATCCCAGAAAGTGAGTGTTTTATAAAGCTATATTTACGAAATGAAATTTGCCTAGAATTACTTTTGTTACCTTCGAAAATGTACTTTAATATGAGGTAAGTAAAAAAAGTAATTGTCTAAATGATATTTGAATTGAATTTTCAAAGCAAAATACAGAGCAATGAAATCTTTTTTTAAAAAATCTTCCATAGCCCTAAATAAGAACATATTTTAACTACAAAATTAAATTTTTCAAAAAACTTTTTAATTACTTACTTTTACAATTTTGAAAAAACCAATACATTTTTTACAGGAACCTTTTTACTAACGCATACATATGCTGAAGATCTTACAACCAAACCTTTTCTGGATCAGTTCCAATTTCTACGACAAAGAAAGATGCAGAGTAGCATATTAATAAGAAAGGGAGATTAAAACACAAGAATACACATTATGATATAACATCCCAGTAGTTCAGAGATTGAAATAGAAAGATTCGTGACTAGGTGCTGTTCGTTTTGCTGCTAGTTGCAGTCTCGATTTGACCAAACACTCATCATATGGAGTAATTAGGGTATTGCACGTTATGTGGAATCAGATCGGAAGTATTAATGTGGAATGCTGTAGAAATCAAAAGAATAAATTGTCGCTTCCGAGCTGCTCCTCGTGATTTGACAGTGATTCGGAATTACAAAGTTCATCTCTAAAAGCTTTTCTATAGCTCTAAAGAGATATTAATGCAAAAAACAAGGATGCTTTAAAATAACGCTAATTTCCAATCGGTATTACCTATTACAGAAATTACAGTGGGATTACAGTAATGTTGAGAAGGTTATTATTCTAGATACTCTTCCAATTTATAATATCTTTTCCTGAATTCTCGGTTTGAGGAAAAATCATGTAAGCACTTTTTTCGCAATGGAGATTTTCTTCCAAAGTCGCTCGTCAAAAATGCATTTTTTTGTTACCCATTTTCAAATAGTAGTATTTTCAAGTTCAGGCTGTGAATTGAAAATTGAAAATCTCAGAATAAAAAACTCCCAATTTCTCCGAAAAACTTCCCAAATTCCCTAAAAATTGATACTTATTAGCTTGATTTCATTTACATCCCATTTAGTGGTGAAGGACTCGTAAAACTACTTTCATATCTATTGTGTGTACATGGCAAGCAGCGTATAAACTGTGAATATGCAAGGGTGGCTCAAAAAGTACCTGTTTTTAACGACAGACGGCATTGGTGTTAACCTTGTGTGAAACCTTCTCTTAAGCGGCACCAAAACGAATTTGACACCTATTCATTCGTCAGTTTTAATTTTGCAGTCATTCGCGGCCAAAATTAAAATTTTATTGCTCCACGACGAGTTGTTGTCGATGAACCTTTACCAAACCACATTTCTCGTCAATTGTTTTCTATTTATGTTTATTCACTCTTTGCTTTCGGCAACTCCATTTCAAGAATTTTCAAATTTTCTTCTGCCTAGTGAAGCGTGACAACGAAACTATACAGTCAAGCGTGAGAAGAAAGAAATAGCACTAAAATTCTGTATAAATAGTAGAAATACCAGAAAAAGATAGAATAGTTGTTGTTAGTTGAAGGATTTATCGCCAAGCATTCTCCCGTCCGAGAATCCAACCAAGTACAGTATTGGCTTAAACCTTTCTGCGCTAACTAAATGAATACTGCTTAAATAAATGGAAGATTTCAAACTGATAAAAAGGTTTCTGTTAATTATTGCACTAAGCAAAACCACTCAACTTATGCCAATCGAAACGCGTTGGTTGACTAATGGATAATTTACGAATTTTGCACTCTCAAGCTCTTACATTCTTTTGATAGGTACGTTAATCACGACACCAAGGTATTCAAGCTATCTTTTTCTTTCCTATAGGGTTTACTGACTGTGGAACACCTGGATAACGTTCCTCCAAAATACCTTAGGGATCTTTAAAATCAATCAATCTTCTAAATCTTCTTTAAAATCAATTTTTATCTTTTTTTCTCCATTTTTTCAAAAATTTAATTCTCAGTTTCACCTTGTTTGGCGCAGTCAAGTCACATCTGGTTCTTGTTCATGAGGGCAGTTGGAGATGAACCTCGTATTTTGAGACACCACCTGACCTGGTATCCTACTCTCCTAAAGTCCATACCATGCCATTATGATCCCAACATATTTAAAGTACACAAGGTTCCTTCACTAAGGGTCCTTAGAGGCATAAAGACTCTAAGACGTGGCTTACGAGTTCAGTGCAATGACAACTACCTTAATTGTACACAAGAGAAGCTGGAATGACACCAATTTGGGAATCGTTTTCTAATGTATTTCTTCGTGAATGATAAATTTTATAAATATATACGAGATTTTTAAAAATGTAATATGAAAGGAAGATTTAGATAGTGCCTATTTTTGACGACAGATGATGTTTCAAAGGTAACTTGGATTCAACCTGTCATCTTTTAAGCGACGCCAAATAAACGTGACATTGATTTATAGATTAGTTTTGATTCCTGACGTGTCGAATTGTCTTCGACACTTTGCGTCGAGTTATCACCTCCGATAAGACCAGGATTCATCATTACACACGCTGAACAGTCCAAAGAATGGGTTGTTTTTTGTGAACACACTCCAAAAAAAAGAGAAGGCAGCCAGAAAAGTAATGGCAACTATTTTTTTGGGATGCGAAAGGCGTCTTAATCATGGATTTCATAGAAAAAGGTAAAATACAATCACTAAAATGAGTTATTTCATTCTCAGCATATGTACTTTTCGAGTTGGGACAGCTGCTATTATGTTTCTTACAATGAACGTCTTTGATGTTTTTAATATTGACAAGTATGAATGGTGATCGTGCATTTCAGGAAGCAATGCATAGTTAGGGCTAGAAGCTCAAGATTTTTTTTTTTATATTTTTAGAGTGGTCGTTGTTTGCTAATGTAGGGATAGGGTATTAAGTCATTTTTTCACAATCAAATTGTACTGTTAAAAAATCAATACCCGTTATACAGGCTGGATGGAGGATTTAGGCCCTTCGTCGTTTAGTCTTCAATCGAATGACCTTAGATAAGTTTCTTTGGTCGATTACTTGCCAAAAAATTTAATTTAAACGTAAAACTATTCAATAAACTTTACCTTTTAAGAAATTAAGGTTAGGAACTAAAAAATAATTAAAGTTAGAAAACATAAAATGTTGCTGATATCAAGAGAAATTATTAAAGACATTAAAGTTATGTTATAGGCTGAAAATAGTCTCGTATTAGGAGAGAATTTTAAGTGACCAGACAATCAGGGAAATGCTTCTCGCGCTTGCAAAGAACCAGAGAGGAAAATGTTTTCTGAGCAGATTGGGAGTAACTTGCTCAAGATCTATAGCTAACCTTTCGATATTTGTTGCACAATATTACTTTAAAACGTCACATATCATCGATTTGCCACAAAACCTGATTATCGGTGCTCGCCTAGAAAGGGCTCCAGTGTTTCAATCAGTCAAATTTGGAGGTGCGGTAAGAAGACTTGCATCTTAAATTACGACCAGGTACCAAAATAACAAAGTGTTACTTCTAAACATGGAAATTGTGGAAAAGAAGGTATCAAACAAGTATCAGAGAGAAAGGACACACATTATTCAAATAAAATGTATACCGACAGTGTACGAACATATAAATATCATATATAGTATCTAATTTCAAGAAGAATGGTTCGTCGCGAGCTTCGCAGAATGCATTTTAATAGACTTGTTTCAAAGAACAAGAACATTTCTGGCATTTATGTCAAAATCGCATATTGTGGCGCATAAAACATCAAAACTGATACCACGATGACTGGAAGGAATGCAAGTTAGTCTGATGAGTTGCATCTTTCAAGTCATCATGATGGGGTGTCCTATTGAGTCTTTCTTTATCTCAATAGGACACCCCATCATGATGACTTGATGACTGCTTGGTTCAAATAGTAATGTTCGGAAGGATCGAGGATTTGAAACAGAATAAATCTATTAACAGACAATATTTCCTATTCCAGGGACATGTTCATCGAATGGTGCAGACAATATTTCCTGGTGACTTACCCTTTTTCAAGTGGTTAATGCTACCTTCTATGTTTCACATGTTGATTTAATGAGCATGAAAATGAAGTGAAAAAGTTTTCTTGTTTACCTCTGGCCACCAGACTTTGACATTATTTTAAGTGCATGCACGTACGCACACAGATATATATATATATATATAGTTATATATGTAATGATATGACGATAATAATTTGTCGTTAATTTCAAAATATTGCTTTTGACACATCTTATCTTATTGCATCGCAGTCAAGGCTCAAAAAATGATCTGTAATTCACTGTTTACTAATTTTTCTCATTAGGCACGAGAGAGAGGCAATTACAAGTAGAGAATTACTTCGCGTAAATGGAGAATGCCTGAGGCGTCGCTTCGCTGTCTTAGCTATAGTGGAAGAGAAAGGAATTTACATTGCTTAGAATTTATGTGCAGAGACTTTTTCAGATCACGTTGTATTGAATGGAGGGACTTCTGGGTATTTAAGCTGCAGACGGAAAGTCTAGTAGGGATTATCCCTGCAAGGTGGAATCCGCGGGAACGCCTGACGGAGCAGATTTCAAGGGCACGTGATCACAAAAAATTAAAAGCTAAATTGGAATGGTTCAAGATATAAGAAGAAACTCTTTCTGTGATAGTTAAATTATAGTACCCAGGGAAATTAAATCATATATAAGTGAATCCATATCAACCCATACATGCGCACGCACAGCACATGCCGCTACTGCCACACCCTCGACGACACACACACACACACACACACACACACAAATACCAAACACACACACACACACACAGCACACACACACACACAATACACCAAACCACACACAGCACACATACACACACACACACACACACACACACACACACACAATTGTTGATGTCAGTTATTCTCAGGATGGATTGACACTATGTAAATAAAAAGTATAATCTAGATTCCGAATATTTCGATTATTTTCTCTGTTACCTTTAGTGACTCCATATAGCGCACAACTCTTGGATTAAGGTCTCGAAATCGCCTAAGAGAAGTCATTATTCTCGAAAGCTTTAAATACTAGTGCAACCGATCAAACGTCAGTGTAAGCGTTTCGACATTGTGATTCAGAATATTTGTAGACTAACAGCCGAACACAACTTAATATTTTAGCTATAACAAATCATCAAGTTGTTGGGTGCAAATTTGAAGAGTTGTAGCTAAACATCATTACAATTTTTCATAGTGGGACTATTGAAATCTCTTGCATCGTTGACATGGTTTAGAATGGTCGGTGTACAAAATAATTTTAAGCACTTTAATTTCGCAATAATCACGCTTTTTAGAGAAACTTGGATGCAGTCTGTGAATCTTGATAATATTTCTTTTAATTTGTAAAATAAATTAAACTACTTTGAGAGAAAAGCTTGGCAATATGAAACGATTAACTGACCGAACTATGCTCTTGCAACATGGACTCATCTTGACAATCAAATTTCTCCTTTTCTTCTCACCTTTCTCTGTAGAATACAGATTAAACAAATGTTTGGTGCAGCTTAGCCAGATTTAGCCATAAACTTAAACTGTAATTCACTCATTCAAAAATGAACCTACTCAATAAGAGAAAATAAAATTGAAATTCATCAAAGTAAAGAAAAATAATGACTTTCCTGTTTTTACCTCAATGTAGAATTGAAAAAAAAAAAAAAAGAATGATTCAAGTATTATTGTTTTGGAGGAACTTGATTTTATGATTGAAACGAATACTGTTTTTTCATAAAATTTCTCAATAAACATTATTAGAAGAAAATGTTAACGTTTAATATATGCATATATAATCTGCATAAATCACCTCTAAAAAAAACTGTTAGTATAAAATGGTAAATAAATTCTTAAAAAAATTTAGAATTAATTACAGAAGTGATGCTAAAATATATAATTCCAAGAAGATATTTGTCATATTAACACGAAGTGGAGTTTTAAAATTTCTTTTCTGAATTTCGTAATTATGTTTCTTGAAGTCAAAAATTGTTCCAAGTCGAAAATATTTGATTACATGATCCATTGCAATTACAGTGCCTAACAACTTTTCATACAATCCAACCACAATATACCAGCAACTGATGAAAGAAATAGGGAAAATACTGTTATACATGGGATGAAATTAATTAATAGAGGGAAAAAACAAGAATTTATTTGTCCAGATTTAAACAATAAAAATCGTTTGAAGGAATAAAATGTAACGTTTTTTCTTTCAAATCGTAAGGTATTAAACATAAAACTATTCTTTATCAAACGATGTTAGTAAACTAGAACCTATATTCTGCTTATTTACTAAATGAATTGTGTTCTTATTTTCTTATACTTCAATTTTAAGTTTGCACTAAGAAATGAATTCTTGAAAGAAAAGCCTTATAAATAGTTATGTATACACATTTATGTATTCATACATCAATAAATAAATCGATAGCTATATATTATTATTTTCCTTTATACTAACTACTATCGTTCAAGTAATGCAAACATAATAAGCTGAAAGTTTCAGAAAAGTTAAATAATTCATAAAAAAAACCCGTCTATATATTGTAGTATAAGTAGTCTTATTTCAACAGATGTAGGATATAAGTAGGCTTATAAACAAATTTTTGGTGCTGCATAACAAGAATTGGCTTTTGAGCCAATAAATATATCTATCACTCCCTCACACACACAGGGAATACCGATGCTCTTATATTTATATCAAAAAATTGATAGGATTTATTGTAAACATTGATATAATTTCGAAGTTGTGTTTCATGTCTTAGGAAAATTTGTGCTTGATGGCGTTATACGAGCTCTAAGAGTGTAACGTTGGACTATTCGTAAATGTCTCTTCTCTAACTTTGGGGACTTACTGGTAATTTGAATGGCATACAATTACTACTCCTTGTCAATTTAAATGAAACGTAATTAGGTAAATTGGATGTTGATAAGAAGTATAGTGAATTTTGAATTAAAGATAGTGATATATAAGCTAAATGGAATTGAAAAGAAAGAGAAGGGAGATGTGGAGGATAACTACAAGACTATAGATGTTGAAGATTGGAGTAAGTAACCGCAATTAATCATTTATAATGAAATTATTTGGAAGAGACTGCTTATCAGTATAATAGGAGTCGAATCTGTAAAAATTGAGAAGTACTTGAATCTGAATGAGTGATCTAGTAAGCTAAGACTTTATTATTTGGACATAAAGTAGGATTATTCGAGTTAAGAGGGATTCGAGAAAGAGCCATCTTGCATTTCTCTGGTAGATAATAAATAGTTTTGTCTTTCTATTGCTTAACTCCAACTGAAGTTTTGAACTTTTTGACTATTTAATTAGGCTTTGAGATGGCCGTAAAGTTAAATAATGATGCAAGGCCCTCCCAAGATAAAAGGAACTCACTTGAATGTAAGTAAAATAACACAATTATTTACAAAATATTTGAGAAAATGATTAGAAGAGCTAAATTTCCGAT
>BMAW01112032.1:0-34111 GCA_019974015.1 Nephila pilipes
CATTTTATTGGCGGATAGAAAAATTATGTACAGAATAGAAACTGATCAAAATTTCAGAAAAAGTGAATGATTTATTTCAGATTTACATAGTTACAAAGTAACGAGCTCATTAAGGTGTTGGCCCACCTCTAGCCTGGATGCACGCAGCCACACGACGTGGCATAAAATGATAAAACTCCCTGATAGTCTGCAGCGGTATTTCTTTCCAAATTTGTTCCAATTATCGGGCTACGTTATCAGCATTCCCTGGTAGATATAGTCGCCTTCCCATCATATCCCAGACATGCTGGATTGGACAGAGATCATGCTGGCCAAGGAAGTATTTGACAAGCTGTAAGACAGTTAATAGCAACACATGTCTGGCATGCTAAAAATAAGGCCAGGGTACTGCAAAAGGAACGGCAGCAAAACAGAATGTCGTCAACGTACGGCTGTGCTGTGCCTCTAATAACGACCAAAGAGGTCCGACTCTCAAGGGCACCCCAGACCACAACTCCTGTTTGAGGGCCTGGGTGACGTGCAATAGTAAACGCAGAATCGACAGGGGCAGGGGCGTCTCCAGATACGTCTTCGATGATCGTCAGGACACAACTGGAAGCGGGATTCTTCGCTAAACACTACACGTCCACAGTGAGCATCATTCCAACCTAATCGAGCCAAGCACCACTGTAGTCTGGCTCAACGGTGAGCAAGCTGGAGTGATAGATGGCGTAGCGGTCGGTACAAGAATAGATTTCACTCTATCAGCCGTCTGTGAATGGTCATGGTAGACACTCGCGTGCGGTCACACGTCTGATGGTAACGATGAATCATTCACTGTGACAGTTGATCTGACAATCACTCTGTCCTCCCGATCTGCTGTGGCCCTAGGTCGACCACAACCAACATGATGTTGAAATCTGCCATTGTCCACTCATTCTTGTCAGCATCTTCTAATCGCAGCATCGCTTCGACCCATACGACGAGCGATTCTCCGATTTGCCTAACCTATCTCTTTCAATCCCATGATACGACCTCTTTCAAACTCTGACCGTTGCTCGTAATGAGTTCGAATCCTGCGGTGAGGAATTTTTCAGTCGTCGAAAGGTATCCTAAATCGCAATGCAACAGAAAATTTTATCATCAAATTGAGAATCGCGTCTTATATACACCTGCTGAGTGCACAGTTCCGATGCGCTGTAGAGCTGAGTAAGGGTTTCACAACCCCGAGGTACCTCAGTGATCTTTTTTTTCCTCTTCTTCTCCCCCTCTTTTTTTCTTTATTGGACATACACTATTTACTCACAAACATCTTTTGTTTGGAGAAGATGCTCCCGAGTGTCCTTCCTGCCATGTCCCTTATTCTATTCATCACATTTTAATTGACTGTCCGGTGTTTGATCATCATCACCGGACTTTTTTTCGTTCATCTGTTTTAAATCTATCTGACTTGGTGGGGGAAAACCCCGCCATAATTTATTTGCCTTTTTACGTCATATTTGCCTTTTACACCAAATTTGAAATTTTACCTTTTTATCCTGTTTCCTAAATGCATAAAATTTTTATGTTTTTAAAATATTTTTGAATTGATTTTAATGAATGTTTGGCGCAGCATAGCCTACTTTGGCTCTTGCGCCATTAAACCCTACAGTCACTCACTCACTCACTCATTCATTGGACACCAAATTTTAATCATTTGCATGTTCGATCCAAATGTCTTTGCATACGAAATTTTATTACAATCGGGTAACTCTTTCTTGGTGCGTCTGTTTTTTTGTTATAGAGTATATATATATATATGTATAGCGGTAGGCGAGTAGTTATGGTCGCGAGCTCGCAAGCAACGTTGTTTTTGTCGATTCGTGGGATCGAACCCCACCGTGTAGCGGATCTAATACACAATGCGCATTAAATCTCTCAAATCCAAGTCCTCCCGTGGACTTGGATAGCGTGGTGTGGAATTTTGGAGAGGTAGGTTTCAACTGTGGTGTTACCTTCTCCAGACCGAAGTTCAAGTTTACCAAGTCCGTCGCCCTCGTGTTGCATCTAAGTTAATAAACAATCCCCATCAGAATCTTCCTTTGCATCCCAAGAAAATCGCCATAAGTTTTTAACCAATTAGACCGTTTTCGCATTCTTTGGAACGCCTTCACCGGAAGCAATTCATTGTTTTTATTGTTGCTCAGTTTCTAGTGTATAATGCTGAATCAAGTCTCATGGATGGCGAAAACTCGACGGAAAAGAAAGACGACCACATGACGCAGTTCCTTTCGGGTTTTTTTTTTGTCAATAGAAGGCTCGAAAATCAAAATCGACCTATGAATCAGTGTCAAATTAGTTTTTGCTCCGTTCAACAGTTGACAGCTCACAGTGGTTGCACCATCTTCCTTTCGCAAAGTCAGTTGTCGTCAAAAATAGAAACTTCTTAAACCACACTCTTGGCATTGTGCATAGAGAAATATACAATGAGAAATTTTCAATTTCTACCTATTTTAAATATAATTTTAAAATTTGTTCAAAATCAGAACAGAGAAAAAGAGAGATGTATTATTTTAAAAATAATCTTTCGTTTAGAATTGCTACATTATAGTCTGTTGCAGTACATTTTAAAAGACAAAATTTTCTTTGAATAAAATGGAAAATATTATAATGTGTGTGAAAAGGGAGATGTATGGCGCAAGACAAAATTCGAATGAAAAGACGCACTTTATGTAAAAGATGTCAACAAAAATCTTTATCAGAGAAAACATTAACAGTATCGTTATAAAATTACAATCAAGTAGGAAACAGGTTTGTTTTTCTTTTAATGTTTTTCATAAGCGAATGTGAGAAAAAAATTAAGATTTCGCATGATTGATATTTCTGAATCAGGATTCACGACGCTTCCAATATTTCAATGAACTGTGCAAATCTCTATTTCTAACGAGAGAACACAACTATAAATAAATAAGATTACAGTTAACAGCGGGTAATAAAAAAGGAAAACTGCTTTAGTGATAAGAATCTTCGCTCCATTTTCAATCTGCGATTTCGGTCATGTATTTTGAATGTTAAAAAAAAGGCATAAAATATGCAAATTGCGAACGAAATGTTACTTTTTATGCGGAAGATTACGATCACGAGATGTATTCGAGCGCGCTGTGTAATACTTATGCGTTCAATACGTCATTAGGTTTGTAATAGTGGGGAAATCCCAATTCGTCATGTATCGATTTTGTGAAAAGTAACTGATGTCTGGAATCGTAACTACCCGAAAAGGAATCCCGGTTGCCATATTGGAGAGAATAATCAACTGCTTTCGAGGTTCCATTCCACCCATAATGTCACTCGCATCTAGGGATAGCAATGCCGATATAAATTGCGAATGTAACTTATCCAATTGTTACCGGTAATTCTATATTGTTTCACCGTTACTTCACTACCATCGTATGCGTAACTTAGTACTTTTTTCACTCAAGGTTAAAACAGAAATAATAAGTGTTGCGGATTCAGAAAATTCAATATGCATTATTTCTTTGACACATTAACATGAAAGAGAAATTTCACTTGTTAATGAAAACAAAAGCAGAAAAAAAAGCATGATTATCAGCTTTTTGTACAAAAGAAAAGTGTTGATAAAATCATTAAAAAAAATAACGAGTGAGCTAGCTAAAATATCGTTCTCATCACTTGGAGTTTTAGTTTAGTTTTTTATTAACGTCGCACTAGAAGCAACACGAGGACTATTGGCGACGGTCCCCGTAATTTTGAACCATGGTCAAGTGACGAGGACGACACCTGAGCTGGCACCCCCTCTCCTAACATCCACACCCCGCCAACGGGAGGACTTTGGACCCCGACTGATTCAGCGTGCATCAGCCCCGGCTACACAGCGGGTCTTTGGCGGCCAAGGATCGATCTCATCAATTTGAAAGTGGTTCAGAATTATGCGGTCCAACGCCAGTAGCCCTCGTATTAAGTGCGACGTTAAGTAAAAAATTCTTCAAGGAGAATATTTCGTATAAAAATGATAGAACATTTAGGAGACCAGAGGACCGATCAGTTATTTTGATGAGATTGTTTATTAACGTCGCACTAGAAGCAACAAGAGGGTTACTGGAGACGGAACTCGTAATTTTGAACCTCGGTCAAGTGACAAAGACGACTCCTGAGCTAGTACTTTTCTTTCCAAACTTTCCCATCACGCCCTGATCAGTTATGTTTCTCGCAATCTAATTTTATAAGAGCATGTTGACAAGTAGATTCCGTATTTAACTACATATTTAATTATACAATGGTTTTCACTGTAAAAAATTTGTCATGTAAATATTTTATTCATGAATTGTTATAAAATTCATGAATTTTATTTATGTTGAGAATACAATTTATTTCCATATACGTTTATCACTTCATTCAAAAATCCAATGAAATGTCTTATTATTATGAATTTTTATATCGTATTAGAGGTCTTAAGAATTCCTGGTAATTTTCCGATATACCGTCTTTGTAGGAGTTACAGAAAAACTCGATAAATTTACAATCACTACTTCATGGCCTCATGTGGCTCTTGAGCCATTAAACTTCACTTTCTATTTCCGATCCTCCTTGTCGCCCAATATCTTTTTCAGAGTTTTAACGTCACAGATTTGTCTTGTTTGGCACAGTATGGACACATGTGGCTCTTGCGCCAATACATTTCACTCTCACGCAATCACTACTCGCATCGTCTCGAAAGTCATCAGGAGAAAGATACTACTTCAATCGACATCCTCGTCTTTTTACCGCAATTCTAGTGACGAAATCCATAATTAATAATTCTTACGAAGATGCTTACAAAAAAATAATCTCCTAAATAGTCTCCTTAAACATTACTTTTATTCTCGGCTATTTGAAATACTTTTCCGTCAAAGTTGTGTTTAACACAAGCGGTAAGTTAAATATACGTATGAAAAAACTTCAATACTTCAAAACATTACGATCCCAAAGCAATTCGTGTATAATATACATTCAAATAAAATATCTTAGCGCTGACTTTTGGATAATGAGATTTTAAGTACTTTAAGTCTCGTATACCCTTAATTTGATACTGAAGGCAACATAACTGTAGTTGTTAAGATTGTGAGCTGAAAGTAGAGAGTGGCGGTGGTAGCCGAGTGGTCCTGGTCACGACCTCGTTTCCGGCGGGTCACAGGTTCGAGTCCTGAAGCCACTAAATGTCCACCGTGTCGCCAGGACTATTGCCTATCAAATTTGTTGAGATTCTGAGTGTTCCCATTGGAGTGATGTGAATGTTTGGAGAAGGAGGTGCCATCTCAGGTGTCGTCCTCATCAATTGACCGAGATGAAAAATTGCGAGGTCCGTCGCCAATAACACTTAATTGAGACATTAATAATCAAATCAGGATTATATATTAAGAAGTCATGGAGTTTTCTTAGACCTTCCAGCCGTATAATGGAATTTTTAGTACCGTAAATCGATTTTCCCTTCACTTGATGATGTGAGTGAGGTCTGATCGTGTCTCAAAAGTGAAAGATTCGTCAAGAATGAACCGCTGCTCAGCTTTTGATGCCGAAACTACCAACCAAAAAACGTCACGAATCTAAGTAGGTTTATGTGTTACCCTTTGAAAAAAAAACTGCTAAAAAATTCTGATTTTAAGTTAAATTTTCACTGAATCGAACGAAGCTAAGATTAATTAAATCAAATCAATTAAATGTCTTTAATACGATATAAAGTGAAATATCTCCAGGTGTATAACTGTCGGAAATAAAATCATTTAACTTCTGAATCAACAGCTAGACAAATTTATACATGAAGGATAAGGAACAAGGGCAACTATCCACATTTTTAAAATATCTTTTTTTCCAGATTGACACACACCGAAGTATTTCATTTCCTGCAGCGCGAGTAAATAAAATAAAGATTATTTGACTAGATTTTTTCCGAATTTTGTTCGGTTAAACGTGCAGCATCGGACGTTCTATTTCTTATTCGAGTTGATGAAAAAAGTGAACCCAACTTCATTGCTAAACGTGATCTCTTACACGTTTAAAGGTACTTTAAACTAAATACGATTTTAAATTGTTTTCCATGTTAAAGTCGTTTTATGCTATGAAGAGTGCGAGTTCTCGCTAATCATCGCGGTGATAAGGAACACTAGTGAATCTCGAATTGTTAAAAATTCGTTCTTTTGGTTATTCGAATAGGCAATCGCATGTCAGGGAAGTTGAGAATTTTCTTTAATCGAATAAAATTTCATATTGAAAATCAATTCTGCTATCATGCATCGTTTTCAATTGAAATTTTATGCCAGAAATCGTATGCCATCATTGATTTTCTCAATCGAAAGTCAATTCGGGTAACATACCGTAGTATTTTATAGATGAATCTAGATGTTCGATTTCAGCATTAAAAATGCTTATAAACTATAAATTTAAATTTCATTGATAGAGTAAAAAAAAGATGTACACAAATCTTTAAATTAAGCTTTTATTCTACAGAGTGAAAATAGCAAATCAATTGGCACATCCTTTTAATACACTGGCAAACATATTGTCTCTAAAGTTACGGCAAAATACAATTAAAAAGAATCTAAAAGCAAACACAAAAGCATAAAAAATCAATTACGGGGGAAACACAATCCAAACTCAAATAAATCCTTAAAACAAACAACTATAAATCAAATATATTATTAAAACACAAAAAATAAACCAAAAAGAATAATTTTTCGCATGCACAATTCACCACGCGTATGGAAACCGGAAACATCGAAAACAAAATACACACAATACAGAACAATCAATTGCAAATTAACTTCCAAGCGCATTTTAAATTTAGAAATATTCAATGAATGCACATATTACGAAACATACAAAATTTCGAAAGAGCAGAAAAACTTATTCAAGATAGCATAGAAGCTGACGATGCTAAGATTTTTTTCAGACGAAAAGAACATTATTTCTAGTTGATAAATACAAGTGTTTCAAATGTATAAGGAATTACACACACACACACACATGTACATATACAAAACACACATACACCCACACATATTGCTTTAGACTTTCAAGCTGGGTTATTCTAGAATTAGAGACCTAACTATCCCTACAAACAAAATGTATTATTAAAAACTAGTTATAACACCAAAAATATAAATTGAAGTTATTTCAAAGAATAAAATCATAAAGAAAAACATACAAAAAGCGAAAAAATCTTAAAGAACTAAAAGCTAAAAATCAAAAAATTAAAACATTTAAGAGAAAAATCAAGATTTTCCTAGAATGATACTCAGTATATATTTATATAAGGTACAGTAACAAAGAAATGAATACAAACTTATATATTTAACATAACATAACTAATACACACACACACGTGTGTGTGTTTATATGTACATGATGAAATATTATCTCAGGAAGAAACAATTACAATCATCGCATTAAAACAAAATTTAGCTGGTTTTGTAATACGTTTATTAAGAAATGGAAATATTTTATTCGGGTTTTTTTGTAAGCTTCTGTATGTGACTTAAATATTATGTGAAAATATCGCTTCTGAATTAATTTTTCGAGTTATTCTACGCTTAGAATTACCCTTGTGAATACCTTCCAACTCGCTTCCAAATACAACCGCACTTAAACATTTCACGATGGGGCCTTTTCCAGAAAACCTTTGCCGAGTTACTCGTAGATGACAGAAACACATTAGAGTATTTGTAAGTGGTGCCTTATATTAGCGCCTGATATCCCTCTATAGGCTACACAGGCTGCTTTGCATGAGAGTCAAGACAGCCTTGAAAATTTCAAACTTGTTTTTTTGTAGACATTGCTCAAATATCAAGTTTTGACACTTTGTAGAAAGAAGAATGTGTTTTCTTTTTTAAGTGTGTCATGAATCCAGTTAAAGTTTAGTAATTATTTCATCATTAATATACATCCTAATTTTATATCTTTCTTTACTGTATTTTTTTATTATACTTCTTCTAGTTGTACAGGCCGCAGTAACGAGCTCACGGCCTGGGTTGTTTCCGTCGATTTTCGGGTTCGAGTTCATATGCCACTAAAAACTCTTCGTGTAAAATCTGTCGAGGCTTTAGTTTTAGTTTAGTTTTAATTTTTATTAACGTCGCACTAGAAGCAACACGAGGGCTATTGGCGACGGACCTCGTAATTTTGAACCACGGTCAAGTGACGAGGACGACACCTGAGCTGGCACCCCCTCTCATAACATCCACACCACGTCAACGGGGGAACTTTGGGCCCCGAACAGATTTAACGTGCATCAGCCCCGGCTACACGGTGGGTCTTTGGTGGCCAAGGATCGAACCCGCGACTGAACGAAAACCGCCAGCCGCTATCCACGACCTTGACCACTAGGCTACCGCGGCCCCAAATCTGTCGAGGCTCAAGTCTTCATGCTGGCGTGGTTTGGTAGTTTATAAAAAGAGGTGTCAGCATAAGTATCGCCACCTAACTGCGGTTTAAAATGATAAGATTCATCACTAATAGTTCTATTGCTACTAAGTGTGTGGTTAATAAATAATCCATAAATCAACCAGATCAACAACTACTTTGATGCAATACGCATTTCTTTTCTTGCGAATGTCTTTAGAGAGACACGTATAGTGGTCTTAAATTACTATGCTTCTTATATTCGACACAAGAAAACAGTGGTAATTTGGCTTTGACAAAGGAGTCTAGAGTTGGGACATTTAAAGAGACCCACTTCCTTCAACAGTCCTTTCATCAAACCTACATCAGTCCCAGAATTTAACAAAAACCTAACCATTTGTATTAATCCAAGAGTTTTCAGTGTTGTATTTCTCTCTTTCACCAAAAGCTGTTTGGTTTTTGCTGATTAAGAGTTCAAAAATATGTATCAAAATCGATTTTTACTTAACGTGGAAACCAAAACGGGATTATTTTTAAAAATCGAAAAAAACGTAGGTTGAAATTTATATTTTGATAATGAATATTAATTTATTTTAATTTTTATCATTACTTTCTTTTGTTAATTCTTATTTCTGTATTTTTGATATCACAAATTAAACTCAAAAACTTTCGCAACTATTATACTTTTCCTGGTTTATTAATTTACAATCATCAAAGATCCAGTTTCAAGTTTCAGTAAAAACTTTTAACTAGGCCTTCATTGGAAATTTAAGATAAATTTTAACGTAAAAATTGAGATTCTATAATTTTTAAAAAAATTGCTTTATGAAAAAAGATAATTTCAAGACACTTTCATAAGAAAAAAAAATGTCCACGGTATATTTTAAAGCTGCTATCAAAAGTGTTGTCATATCTTACATTCTACTATAAAGTTAGATGCGTTAAATTTAAAAAAATTTAATTAGATTTTAATTGCATTCCTATCGAAATAATAAAAAAAAATTCAAATTAATTATCTAATACTTTGAATTAAAAATGTATAATCTATTCTATTAAAATCTTACAAAAGTCTTAGGGTAATAATATGTATATTATCGTGATTGATTCATGAGAGATTTAGAGCAACAAAGGCTATTATCCCTGAACATTGTCCGGTAAGGCCTTTTTAAAGGAAATTCCTATATCTCGATTGATTGAGTGATTGATTATTAACATCGCACTAAAAGGCAACACTGTAGCCGACGATCAAATGACGAAGATGACATCTGAACTAGTACCTCACTTTCCAAACTTCTACAGCACAATGCCGAGAGAGTTTGAAGACTCGTCATATTTAACGTGCATCAATACCTCCACACGGCGGGTCTTTAGTGGCATCAGGAATCGAACTCACGACTCGACGGAAATAATGTTAGCCGCGATCTCGTGACCATGACCGCTAGCCTACTTCTACCAGAAAGGATACTGGTGATAAATCTTAAAATTTTTAGCTGCAGTCAAGTGACGATTATGACGGTTTCGAGCTGCCCCCTTCCCTACTCTTTTAACTTCCACATCATGCCAACGTTATGAACTCGAGCTCCAATATCCTATTTCTTGATGCCGTGTAGCCGGGGATGATGCACGTTAAATCTGTCGGGGCCGAAAGTCCTCCCGTTGGTGTGGTGTGGATGTTAGGTGAAGGGGTGCCAGCTCAGGTGTCGTCCTCGTCACTTGACCGTGGTTCAAAATTAAGAGGTCTGTCACCAATAGCCCTCGTGTTGCTTCTAGTGCGACGTTAATAAAAACTAAACTAAAAACTAAAATTTCTTGATATTTTTGAATTCATAACTTTGCATTATAAAGAAATAGAAAATAGGAATTCTTATAAAACTCTTAAAGTAATATATATGGATACAAAACATATAATTTTTTTTTCCATTTATCATTTTTATTGTTTTAAAACTGTTTAAAAAAATAGGGATCATATAGCCTTTATAGCTCTAGATACCACAAAACCAAACATTCAACGAATTCAAGGGATGAAATCGAATTTTTAAGCATGAGAAAATTCTCTCATGCATTTTGCAAAAAATTAAAAAAAAGAAAAGAAAAAATAGAACCACACATTTTCTGTCTTTTTTTAAGAAATTCAAGAAATTCATAGTTTAGTGGAGTAAAACGTTATGTAAAATTTAACACTTTGAGTCGTGCATCTCAATTTTCTCTAAATGCGTGAAATTATGGATTATAAATTTGCCAAATATCATAGTCATTTGGTTTGAGGGGGGGAAATGGATTCGAAAATAAAGGGAGAAAAGCGCTGGTGTCTTTCGTAAAACAATAATAAATAGATCTTTATTATATCAAGAGGACCATCATCTTGTGACAAATTTCACATTTTATATTCAAATGATCTTATTGTTGTCTATAGAAGAAAGAACTGAAAGTCGAATTCAAAACTTGATTCTTGAAACCAGAAAAGGTGACTGAGAGTGTAACTGTACAAACCAAAATAAACTATTTTCTATTGAAACAACAATCTTGTAGAATATTTGATCATTTGGAAAGAAAAGAAAACTTCAACCTAAAACGAGAATGTGGTTTTTTCTCTTCAAGCGTCTACCCAAAATTCAAATCCTTTTAACAAGCCGAAATAAAAGAAATTTCCTTCAAAATTCGGAACAGAGTTTGAGGTCTTTCAACGACGAGCGATGAAATTATGAAATGAATAAGATTGCGAGTTGTATCAAGTAGGTGATAGGGAGGGATTAACCATCACATTACACTGTTGATACTGCAGCGATATTCTTCATCAACAACGCCAGAAGTTAAAACGCCTTAGTCAGAATGATACGTCTTTTTCCACCTAGTTGATAGGAGCGCAACAAAAAGGGACGGCCAACTTTTCTTCTGACCCACTGGTCCAGGGTTCGAAACAACCACCGACACACAAAATCAGTAACTCTGCACCCCCGCCACAAACACACGGGGTCGAAAAACCCCCCCCCCCCCCGAAGTTTTGGAGAAAACGTCCAACGCCAAAGGTGGGGGAAGTGCACCGAATATGCAGCAGTAAGGTCCGAACCCCGTATCCACGCCGCAACCCTACCCGAGTCTCAGGACGCTCACAGCGCATTGTCAGTCGGCCTACTGCCTCCGCCGCCCACGACTCAGAGCATTCCGAACGCTAACATCAGTCCCCCGGCCATGAGCCCGCCTATTTCATCGTGGGATATGGCCTCGTCCAAAGCGGCCGTCTCTAAGTGTTCGTGCGTATAGCCGAGGGAGGGGATTTAAGGCGAATGAAGACTCAGTTTGAATTCCTCAGTATTAACTTTTCCATGTAAGTTTCGGAGATCAAACACTGTCAAGGATGTAATTTCAACGTGAATTCAGAAACAAGACATAATTTGTCTCTTGCATCCTGAAACTACAAACACTTTTTTCCAAGATTATAAAATGAAATAATATAAGCCATGACACACATCCCATCCGGGTCACCACTTTGGCTGGTTGGTTGAGTTAGGTTGAAATAAGAGATGTGACACCTAAATACCTATTTACACTATTTTTATTACAATTAAATTACTAAAGTTGATATTAATAGGGTAAAGCGCTTGTCCCATTAGCAGCTGCAATTTAAATGTAACATTTTGGGTGCACGTTGCATGCTAAAAAAATGTAGTAATACCCTCGGATAAGACATTCTAGTCGAACGTTTAGTAGAGCTCTGATTGCACCTTCTCTTCGGAAATATTTTGTTGAATGGAAGTTTAGTTTTTATTAACGTCGCACTAGAAGCAACACGAGGACTATTGGCAACGGACCTCGTATTTTTGAACATCGGTCAAGTGACAAGGACGACACCTGAGCTGGCATCTCCTCTCCTAACTTCCACACCACGCCAATAGGAGGATTTTGTCCCAGACAGATTTAACGTGCATCAGCCCCGGTTACCCGGCGGGTCTTTAGTGGCGAAGGATCGAACCCAACGACTGAATGAAAACCTCCGGCCACGAATCCAAGGCCATGACCAATAGGCTAACGCGGCCTTGTTGAATGGAAATGACCATGCCTCATCCAAAAACATGGGACATTATCCCTTGTTTTGGTTGGATAGCTGAAAGTGATAAACTAGTTATTGGTACTGAGTACTTCAACCGGAGCAGGAATTGACACCTGCTAAGCTGGACACCTGATGTGGGAGTGATCTTGGTGCCCAGGAGAATCGGACTCTATTAGGTCAAAGTTCATGAGAAACAGAAATGTTGTTTATCCTTTCTCACGAGTTCAAATGTCTTTAATAAGAATCTTGTTCTGATGTAAGGGGGACCACTAACGAACTAAGTGTGGTCGCTTTTCTCCGAAACATCGAGGGATGTTTTTCGCCCCCGTGGAGGGTGAGAGAGTTGATGTCCTTGTGTGCCGGCGATTGGTTCGAACCCTGGACCAAATGGTCCAAAGAAAGGTTATCAAAACAGAAAACATTATGCTAAAGCAATACTCTTACGCGAATGGGATTCCTCCCACCCACGTGAACTGTTCAGTACATCACAGATGAATTCTCGAAAAGTATAGCAGATGTCATCATTTCAGAGAAAACGTATAATTGACTAAATGAAGCTGAGTATTCAAGTCACGAAATTGCTCGACATTTTGTTTGAAGCGATGCTACCATTCTATAATGGTGTAAGAAGATAAACCATGGCCGCACAGAGTGCACAGACAGCAGAAGTTCATCAAAAGTGACGACAAAATGCAAGAACAGGGTGATTGTCCGATCAACACTTACAGCCTTTGATGTATCCTAAGCAACCATCCGACTAATAACCGAGACACCAGTGTCTTCGATTACTAATCAATAGGAGATTCAGCGTTCGGAGGCTGAGGTAACCATCTGCGTTTGTAGTTATACTGGCCTCATCTACTTTATCCAGGAATCTCATGAACAGGAGAAAAATTATTTTCAGCGAGGAGACTTCGAACTGGACCTGGATGACCAGAGAAGACGTGTCTGGAGATATCCAGAAATGCGATGGAATACACACTTAACTATCGTCCACCACTCGAAGCGATAACCAGGAGTTATGGTATGAGGTGCCATTTCATTTGACAGCCTAACCGTTTGGTTGTCATCTGTGACACCCTTGCAGCATGGTTGCTCGCCGATGAGATATCAAGTCCCGTAATGTTGCTCTTTCTTTCACGTCTTTCATTTCAACTGGATAATACTTGGCCGCACACGGCTCTCCATTCTATACTGCTTACCTTCATGCTTCTCCAAAACTTCCTTGAACGGCTTGATCGCCAGATCACTCCCTAACAGAGTATATTGGGGCTTTGATGAGCAGGCACCTCCAACCGACACACGATCTAAAGCGTCAATTGCAATGTGCATCCCAAGAAATTCCACAGAAAGACATCCGTCAACTCTACCAATCATTACCGGATAACAGCTTACATAAGGGTCAGCGATGGGGCACGCATTATTTCTTTAATTTTTTTTTTTTTTTGCATTTGTAGTTGCATTTCCTGTACAAAACCTTAAATCCTATGATATTGCTAGTATTTTGTTTTCAGTACATGTACACCTTATCTACAGATTTTAATTCCATTTCGATAACCCCTATGTTGTAGAATATTTTTAAGCGAAAAGCTTTACCTGAGAGTGTAAAATTTTTTTAACTGAGTTTTAAGTAGTACCTGAGTAAGTTACGGAGAAAATAACCACACACTGATAAATTATCTACTACAATTTTATTAAAGCTTTTACGTTTAATATTGACATATAATATATATTCCAATGTATAAGTTTCTTTTGAAAATATTAATTTTTAATCTTCAAAATGGATTTCAGAATGGAAACTGCAGTTCAAGTTAGACATCTGGTCGTTAAAATGTCTGAAGAAGGTAAGTCTCTTCGAAAAATTGCAAAAGTAGTTCAGTGAAGTCAAGGATGAGTTCAAAAAATCATCAAAAATATAAAGAGTTGGGACACGTTAAAATATTCTCGGAAGAGGACGAAAGGAGACCCAGGATGGCAAAACCAATAGAAGAATCCAATGAAAAGTGACCGAAACGCCAAAGGTGAGTGTTCCAAAAATTGCTGCAACCACTTCTACGATACAAAGACCTGTTTCTGCAGAAACAATTAGAAGAGTACTCAGGAAAGTAGGCTTTAAAAGTCATGTAGCCAGAAGAAAACTTTTCGTTTCTAAAAGAAACCACGAGAAAAGGCTTTCATTTGCTGAAAATTATATTTCAAGATCTCCAGATTTGGAATTAAGTTATATTCAGCGATGAGAGCAAATTTAATGTTTTTGGAAGTGATGAGCGATGCTATGTTTGGCCGAAGCCTAACAGTGAGTTGTTTCCTAAAAACACCATTCCTACTGCCAAGTATGGAGGTGTCTCTGTATTAATATGAGGCTGTATGTCAGCCAATGGTGTGGGAAGTTTAGAGTTTATTAATAGGATCATGGACAAAATTCAATACTTGAACATTCTGAAAAATAATTTAAAACAAAGGGTTGAAAAGTTAGGTTTACGATCGAGTTTCATTTTTCAACACGATAATGATCCTAAACATACAGCTAATATTGTTCACACACAATTGGGGCTATTGTACAACTGTAGAACGCAGTTGTACACTCCACCTCAATCACCTGATCTCAACGTTATAGGAAACTTTATGGTCAAAGTTGGAAATTTTTCTCCAAAAGCACTATATCATGAGTAAAGACCATTTAAAAACTGTTTCAGGACAATAATAGGTTAAAATCTCAAGTGAAACAACTCAAAATCTTTTTAAATCGATGCCACGCCGCCTGGAAGCCATCATTAATTCGAAAGGGGGTGCAACTAAATATTAGTTTGTCTTTTTATGTTTTCATTTAAAAGGTATGCCAGGTGTATACTCAATTTTGTGACTTAATATGTTGTAGTATCTACCTAAAAATATGTAATAAGTTTATTAAACTGGTTTTATACTTGTTTCCACTCCTAGGACATTTCTTAAAATACATTTTATCACTAAGATATATATTAATTTTGTATACATATTCAATATTAACTTTTTAAACTTTTAATGTCGAAAAAGGAAGGTGTAAACTCAATTTTGGGATCCAATGACGACTGACACCTACGCTCCAACAACTGGACGTTTGTTTAAACAAACAAAGGATAGGATTAGAGCAAATGGACAGAGTGAAAGGCAACAGAAGACAAAGCCTTGATAAAAAGCGGAAATATAAAAAAAAATGATTATTTCTGTAAGAATTATCTTCTTCATAAAATTAAAATTTATGAACTAAAGGGATAAAAGTGTGATACATTTAGCAATTTATCTCAGAAACACAGTCAACGGAAAACCTACGTTTTTTCTAACGTATTTTTATTTTTTGCCAACTAACGAAACCGTATATAAGCCAACTTAGTAAAAGTTCCCAAAAGTCTCATCTTATACGTAATGGAAATATATGGCATTTCGAATTATATGAATCCAGCGATTGTGAAATATTCCACATTAAATAAGAATCTATCTTCGCTCAACAAGTGCTCCAAAATTCCAGAACTTAGCTGAAAAATTGAGTTTTTTTTTTTTTTTTTTTTTTTTGTTCAGTTTCGTTACATTTGAATATATTTTACTTAAAATATCAGTCCAAGTAAAGAAATGAAATTTGAAGATAAATTGATCAAAAACAAGAACGTTTTTATACAAATAGCACTACAAAAAAACATTTAATCAACAAAATCTGTTTAAAAGGTACCGAGAAGAACTGAAACATTCAGATTTTTTTTCCTTTTTTTGTTCTTGCTAATTGTGTTTCGGCAACGAAGAGCTTCTGTAAGATTTTCTGGCATAACTGAATAGCTTAGAATTTTTTGAAAAATTGTTGCATTCGATATACGGTATACATCGCATTTTGAATACAACATAATCAAGTCCTTATTTATCAAACGTAGCGAAACTATATTCAATTTTAACCTTATAGAAAATAATTTTGTGCAATTGGAACTGCTTGAATGTAAATTTATTCTGAAAACAAGCGATTTTATTCCGTTAAATTTTTAATGTTTTAAATGTGTAATAAATGTTACTTTTCTGTTTTATTATTAATTTTTCGAATGTAAAAAATAAAACAAAAAAAGCGTAAATTAATTAATTATATACATTATAATTCAATCCAGTAGCAATAAATGTAATACAATCAATATTCAAATATTACTAAATATATAAGAAAATAATTTTTTATACCATTTGCAAATTTTTGCCTTTACTTATATCATATAGGGTAAAATAATAAAAACTAAAATAAAATCTCAGCATATAAAAGTACTATAAAAATATATACATCATCAAAAGAACAAAAGAAAACCAGGAATTCCAAATGCCATTTTCTTCTTCTCTCACCGACATTTTCCACAGCCACCAAATTCCATCGTTTGTCGCTGGGAAAAGAAAGACTTCTTCAAAAAAAAAAAAGAATAAAATGGCGGCGAACAGAGAAAAGACAATCTTTCGGAACACGACAAAAACGGAGAAAATATCCGGCTAACAAAATTACAACTTGTCCTCTAGGGAGCGGTGTCCATTCTTGGACTGACCGATAAGAAGGAAAGTGGACAGAATTTCTTTTTCCACGAAAAAAAATAAAACCGAAGAAACAGGATACGATTGTTATTCAAAATACTTCCTCGCGCTTCGTGAGTAGATTTCACTTTTAAGCAGATCATTTTCCTGCTCCATTTTATTTTTAACCGAACGAATTCGCTCAATTTTTTTTTTTTTTTTTCTTTATTCGTAACTTCCCTCTTCTCTTTTAGAGGTTAGGGTTAGGGAATGTTCAATTTCCTCAATCGTAAACAGACTGTGCAGCAGTTTTAAATGGCAATTGTCCATGGGATTGCTCGCATCGAAAGGGTAAATTTGGGAATGGGTAACTTGAATCAATTCGAATGTTGCAGAATAAGGCTCATGGCCATGTTTAGAACAAATATTTAAACTTTAGTGGACAATTGCACACGTGTTTATAATAGAAACTTAAATTCTTTTTTCACACAATTCATGTATTGTCTTAAGTACGAATGAATCACATAATATCCTTGCATAATTACATTTCGACAAGAAATAATCATTTTATTTTCTTTCATAATATCAAGAAAGATCAGCTGTTTTGATGCTTATCATTCGAGATTGATTATTATATAAACATATTGGGGGAGGGAGAGTCGAGAGTCCTTACAGTGCGTGAAAAATACGTGAAGCGATTGAAATTATTATTCTTTGTCATTGAATTTATTTTTTTAATCTTTCATTGTATGAAATCTCAAAGAAAGTCTTCTAAGTGTAACGAAGGGTTCCCAGAACATGTCGAACTAACTCTGTGTTGATGTTTGTTTGTTTCTTCCAGCGATTCGTCTATGGGAATATATTCGTTAATCTTTTTTTTTTTTTTTTTTTGATATTTTTAAATTTGTAGTGTACCGCCAGCCGTTTTCTTTTACAAACATACTCGGTTGACCCTATGGTTCCTTTTCGTTTTAAAATCTTCTCACTCTCATTACAAATTTGAAATGATTTAAGGATATTTCATGTTTTTCCTTTACACATTTTTTCTCCCTATACAATATTAGCAATAACTGTACACATCATCAACCCTAAAAAGATCACTTGACGACAGTTTGCAACAATTACTATCAAGGGATTAAACTTACACGCGTACCTAATTTACATTATGAAAAGAATTCATTAATTGTTCTTTGTATTGGAGACGTGTTTCCGCAGAGGAGCCTTACACAAACGTTGACTTAACGAAGGTCATAAAACTAAAAACTAATTCCTCGTCACGGGGTGTCCGCGGTATCGAGCTCTCGACCGGCGTTGTTTCTGCCGAGTCCTGAGTTCCACAAAGGCCCCCCTGTGTAATGGGGCTGATGTACCTTAAATCTGACGATGCTCAAAGGCAACCCGTTGGCGTGGTTTGGGAGTTAGGAGAGTGGGGTACCGGCACGGATGTCGTCCTCTTCACCAGACCGAAGCTCAAATTTACAGTCGCTTTCCCCCTTCGTGTTACTTCAAAATGCTACATTAATAATCAATCATTCAATCTATGTCACGCGACACGAGTGTCTATTGGGCGCCAATTTACTCAGGTGTGAAGCCAACTTACCGTTAACACAGTTCACATTGTTGTAGCCATACAATTTTGTTCCCTGTTTATTATATTCAACGTAATAAACAGAGAATATTCTTATTTTAAAATGAGAATCTAACAGACGCGTTTATTATTTTTTAAATGTTTACTTTACCATTTCATTTATTTTGTTTCATATAATGAATGTAATATTCAGGATTATGCATTCGGGTAATTACTGACGGATTTTGTGATTTCGACTTCACGCTTGGATGGAGATGAATCTTGTGAGTTTTTTTTTCCCCGCACTTTCTAAATTTCCATAAGAGTATTTTTAGGGGCTGTGACTTCTAACTGACGAGTAACTAATTCATAGTCGATGAATAAAGAGATCGGTTTCGGAATTGCAGACAAATACCGTTTTGTAACATCTGTAGTAATTAATGATGTGGCAAAAAGTTTTTGCGTGGTGTGTAGAGTGGAGTATCAGATCAGGTGTCGTTCTCTACACTCATTTGCGAAGTCCTTCTCTAAGAACTCTCGCGTTGCTTCCAGTGCGACGCATTTAAAAAAAAGTCGATCAAAATCTCCTTTTCCCACCGAACGGATTATTTTGAATTTCAACTCGACCCACCAGCTACGAAGTTCAAACCCTTGTTTCAACTGCGAAATATTTTTTGACAAGAGAAGACTAAAAGAAAATCAAATAAATAAAAAGAAATCTTCTTGAGTAGAACTAAAATATCAGCAAATTCTTCTCAGTTTTGTCACCCACGCACCATAACATTTTATTATAAGGCAACTAGAAGTAGTATAACATTATGAGTGAATTTCCCAGTTTTGTCTATGAAATTATTAAAAAGTAATTAGGAATTTGTGCACTTAATGCGTTTTTGTTAAAGAGGGAATCTTTTTTTAAAAAGTATTACCAAATTGGTAAATTACCCTTGCGAAAGTCCAAATCTGATTGGACTTTCGCACTGAAAATCATTCCCGTAAACAGCTTCTTTCATAAAATAAGTAAACTTAACATTTGGATTAATTCCTTTTAATAAATAAAATCGTAAGGTGTCGATTATGAAAAGTGAGCAGAATATTCAATAGCATTGTCAGAACGAAAGGGAATGACTGAAAGAAATAAAGCTGAAAAATAAGAAAATTTCTTTAAAAATAAAAAAAAGAGTTATGCAATCGATTTTAAATAAAAATACAAAAATATTATAGGAATATGAACAGAAATAGCAGAGAAATAAAACAGAAACAAAAACTTGAGAGAAAAATTTATTTAATGTAGTAAGCAAAACAAAAGGATATGCAGCCTCAAGTAAGCAAAAATGTAGTACGTTATCCTGTGAAACATAAATCCTAATAACACTTACCCTCTTCCTTTTTTAAATGGGGAAAGATATGTAACATTAGAGAGAAATTATGGCCGCGGTAGCCTAGTGGTGATGGCTGTGGGATCGAGTTCTTTAGTGGTTTTAGTCGAGTCGCGGGTTTCAGCCCTGATGCCATTAAAGGCACGCCACGCCGTGTAGCGGGGAGGGTGAACATTAAATATGTCGAAGTTCCAAGTCCTCTCTTTGACGTAGTGGGGAACTTTGGAGAGGGAAAGGAGAACTCAGATGTCGTCCTCCTCACTTGACCGATGCTCAGAATGAGGAGATCAGTCAACACTAGCCCTCGCATTGCTTTTCAGTATGACGTAATAAGCAATCACAATCATGTTGGAGAGAATATATATATTTATATATATATATAATCTTTTAAAGCATTAATGTTATCTAGAAAATACACAACTGCAACTGAAATAAAAATTTTAAAAAATTTTCACAGTAGAAAGACTTGATATCCCGATAGTCAATTCAAATTTTCAGTGTACAACAATACAAAAAGAATTAATTATGCGAGTATTCTATGGAACCAAAATTTGACTAAGCATAAAATCCGAAATGTCTTAAAATTATTGCTTTTTTATTTAATTCCAAACACAATTTTTTCCCTACAGAGTCCCCTTTTTGAATTCAGCGAGTTTTTCAATGTTTTCTAAGTTTATACTTTTAATGAATCTATCAAAAGTTAAACTTGCACCATTTCAACTGATTTTCTTTTCTGACGCGAAATCATAATAAAAAGTATCTCCAAATAAGGAATTGTCACATCATAACTCTAATAACAGCTTTAATATTTATCCACGTTTAAATGATATGAAAGAAAAATTATTTCCAGAAATAAAAAAAATACAGATCAGTCGAAAAGATGTGATTTAGAATATAATGACATCATTTGAATTTTGACTCGGCGATAGGTTCATTATTATTATCCTAAGATTCCAATTGTAATTTAAAAACATATTGCATTGTTTCCTCCTTTTCCTCGTTTAGTTCCTTTTCCATTATCTCTAATACCTTTTTTTAAAATTTGCTCTTTTAATTTTTAGACTTAATTGGTATTTAGAAGCATTTTTTGTGTATCGTTTCCTTCTTTTTCACGTTATTCAATAAAAAAGGAGGCAAATTTCTTAAATCCATTTACTAGTATCGAAAGAAAATCAGCGTATTTAAAATACTTCAACCACAAATAGATTTATAAAATGAAATCCTAACGAAGCGATTTCACATTGCGTGTAATTTATCTTACTAAGCAAGCAAATTCAAAAAAGAATTGAAGTTAATATTTCTTATGCCGTGGCTGCGATCTCCGAGTAGCCATGAGTGTGTAAACTCCGCCCTGAGTGAGGACGGAGTTTAATATTGCAGAAGCCAGATAAAGCTATGCGGCGCCAAAAGAGTTGAAACTGTGATCAGGACGTTTAAAAAAATGGTAAAAATTGGTTAACAGATAAGAGGGCCGAAAAGAGAGAAGGGTCGCTAGGGTACCGCGGGAGCACGTCACCCATAAACACCATGGGAAAAATAAAGATCAGTAAGAATCCTCGAAGTCATGATCCTCGTACCAACGTTGAGAAGGTGAGCACCTGAGGGATCCGAGTGGTCATGGTCGAGAGCTCAAGACCGTCGTTGCTTAAGTGTAGTCATGAGTTCAAGTCCTGGCGCCACTAATGACCCGTCGTGTAGAGGGGGGGCTGAAGACGAGTTACAAGTTTGGAGAATTTGTTGCCAGTTCAGGCACAAAATGATAGGTTGCTTCTCTAAGTGCGACGTTCATAAATAATCACTCAATTTATCCGTTGGTGGATTTCCAGGCTTTTGAAAATGTTTTCAAAATTTTTGAAAATATTTCATTGCATAGAAAAGAAAAAACTTTTATTAATTTCTGCTCATTAGAATGCACTTTATACTGCATTGAAATAAATTCAATAAATATAGATATGAGACGAAAAGTAGAAATTCGAAAATGATTAACATTGTATCAATGAATTCTAAATAGATGGTTTACGGGAGCCCCTTAAACATTCAAATTAAAATTAAAATTCAATTATACGAGACTACATTTGAATCAAATTACACAGTTTCAAGCGGTTATTTATAGCGATATTTTTTCTTTGTCGAAATGATTCATGTGTCGAAATCCTTAGGATGCGTGGCTGGAGCAATTTCCACGATTCACATCGATTTAAGCAATTGTTATTTATTGTTCTTTCACCTCTTTCAATTTGTTTGGAATTTTTGTTCCATTTCAATTGAAAATACCATCTTACTGATTGTATAATGCTGATTTATTTTATAAAGGATTCACATCATTCATTGATTTAAAAAGCAGCAAAAAGTGAAATTAAAAATTTCGTTCTGTATTCCTTAACTTACTAAATGTTTTGACTGATCATTTTATTACCGTCGCACTGAGAAGCAACATAAAGGCACCATATTGGAAAAAGACCTCGTAATTTTGAAACTCGATCAAGTGACGAGGACGACACCTGACCTAGCTTCCACATTGCGCCAACGAGAAGACTTGAGACTTTGACAAAAAAAAAAAAAAGAGCATCAGTCCCGCAACACGGCGGGTCTTTAGTGGCTCCAGGATTCGAACCCTCGATTTGACGAAGCAATGCCGGTCTCAAATTCGTGACGATGTCCATTAAGTTATCGCGATCACAAGCACTAACTGTTCTTTCGCTACAAGAACATGAAGATTTATAAATAGTAGGCTACAAAATGTTGAACTTTGAAAAAGTTTTGAAAGTTTACTCATTAATATTGGAATTTGCACGTAATGGATTTAAATATTAGAATTTGTAAAATAAGAAATCTCATCTTCCTCTTGAGTGAACAAAATGCAATTTTATTCTTTATACAGTTGACAGTCTTTGCAAATATTTCAGTACTCTTCTGAGATCCTTAAGATAACTTTATGTTTTCTATTAAGGGGTTGATCTACAGCACTCGGTGATTTAAATTATGACCAATATAATACGATAAACTGGCGTTTCCACATCATAAAAAGATTTTTGAATATTTATTTATTCCTCACTAAACGATGGTTTTTGGTGACGACATCGCAACATTGATTAATGAATTTCTCCCTTTCACAGATAATGGTCTTATTATGAGCAAGAACAAAATAATTTCGTAAAACCCTTTTTTTTTCCTTTCTGAAAGAAAATTTATTGTGATTTAATCTTTTCACACATCGGCAATCGGGTTCTACACGAGAGATGAAATGGTGATGAATGAATAGTTGTAGTCGTTAACTCGAAGAACAAAAGGTGACGAGAAAATTGAGACTCACACGCTCTAGCACGTGAGATTGTTGAAAAGAATCCAAACAGAATTGACCATCCAAGAAAATATCTCGCCCTTTTTTGCCGGTGAAACCCAGGTGCCTTCCTCCCAACAATAAACCCTCCTTTGTTCGAAAGGATTCTCCAGTTGACCTTGAACGCCTTTGCAGGTCTCCCACTTTTGGTGGAGGCAGAAGAGGATCAGAGCGTGGCCTTGGCCATGATAATGAATAATATCGAAAGAGAAAACTATTCGACCTTCCCCGCTCTAAATTCATGCAAAAATGTTTTAAGATGCGTAAATGTCATCATCTGGTCCTTATTGCGTTACCGAATGGGGCTCCAAAGGATTTAAGTCTGCGGCGTCATAATGAAATACTAATACAGTGAGAAAAAAGTTTACTTGAAAAATCTGTTATCAGGCATTCTTGTAATACATCAGTCCGATAATATACATATTTAAAAAAAATGCAATATTTTACCTTTTTTTCCTTTTAACGCGAAAAAAAAAACTCGCGTTTAATACGAAAAGATTTTTACTCTCTCTTTCTCTCTTCCACGATCTCTTCATGTTTCAGTCTTTTTTTCACTTCCTATAAAAACGTTTGTTTCTGATGGTCGGTTACCGCTAGTCTTTAGACTGCTAGTGGCACGGCCATTGTGAAAATATTTCAATCTACTGATCAGTAAGATCTCGATTTCGGTGAATTTTCTTTTTAAAACAATGAACTTTGCGTCAAAATCGGTAAATTTAATGTTTTTTAAATTTTAAATAGATTCATCATTTTACGCACACTGTGACAAAGAAATAAGGATAAAAACAAACTTCTATTCCGTTTAAATGGAGTGATTGTGATTGCTTATTAAACTTGCACCGAGAAGCTACACGAGGTCTATTGGCGACGGACCTAAAACGGACAATAAATTTTGAACCTCGGTCAAATGAAAAGGGTGACACCTTGGCTGGCACCACCCTCCTCGAACTTCCACACCACTTCAACGTGTAGACTTGGAACATCGACAACTCAGAATGATGATGGAGAAACTTAAAGCAATTGAAGAAAAATGGAATCAAAAACGAACAATGTGAGACGATATCGAAAAATGTATCATTTTATGATGAAAAAGACATGGCAAAAAAAAATCGGATTTTTTTTTTTTTTTTTTTTTGAAAATAAAACATGCATTTTTTTTGCGTGTTTCTATTAAATTTGGATAAGTATTTGAAATGTAAACAGAGTATTTAATAACAATTATACATATATATATATCTTCGGGTCGACCTAAATTTGCAAAAACTTATTTTTCACTAGACGAGGTATTGACTAATTAGTGTTATGGGATCTGCGGGAACAAAAATTATTATCCTAGAAGAGGTGTTTCCCCGATATGAACTAAAATGTTATGGAACAAATATATTTCGTGACTTTTGTTTTTATCTTTTTACCCCTCATGTTGTTTTTAGAGCGATATCTTAGTAAAAGATCAATCAATTAAGAAAGCAACTTCTTTGATTTAGAGCGATATATGCATCGATAAGTTTGAAAAGGCAAGTTTAAAATTCTTTTATAAACTCGAAATGTCGAAAATAATAGATGATATCTTACTTACGGTGACTGGTTCACGCCCATAAAGAACTTATAGTCAAGGATACAGTTTTAAGAAAAGGGTTAGTTATATAAATATCGGGGAGAGATTTAATAATATAAATATTGTAAATATTCTTCATTTTGTACACAATAAAAGAGGGTAAATATCATCAGGTTACCTTTGATAAATAGGAAAGATTTCGTAATTCAATAATATTAGAGTCAGTTACATATTCACTTGATAACGTTTTTGCATTAGCTCGCTCTGCTATTGGGGCAAATTATGTTAGAAATTAGATTTGTAAAAATTAGGAAGAATTTGTTTTTCCTTTCATGCATCACAACTTATAAAGTAAAATGTCTTTTTAGAAGCTATTTAGCATAATAGAATCACAAAATACATAGCAATAAAGTTTGATTTTATGCAAAATAAAATTCTAGTAATATGAACAAAAAAATTTTATTCTTATTTCTGCTTTGAATTTTGATCAGATTCAAAAATTAAATATATAGAAATATAACAGTTTCAACAAAAATTGCGACTGTGATCAAAAACCAAAATACTGTTTAAAAAAAACTGCACATAAAAAGATTTCAATCAATATTTTAGCAGCGAAAAAACAATAGACAGGACTTTGAATAATTCTTGAAAACCTATGCTTTAAAAACTTATAAAACGCACACACACACCTTTTATTTTTTTCTTTTGTTGCTGAAATAAATCCATCGTTGCCGATGCATTATTTAAATTAGATTTTAGAAACGTCGTGCTGCCATCTACCGCAAACGAATTTAAATAGACAAAAACATTTTGAGAAAAAGTAATTTTAAATATTTCAGAAAACACCTTTTTTTTTTCAATTATTTTTGTCAGAAATGGAATGTTTTCAACAGAAATCAATTGATTTTTTGTAAAATGCACGAAAATTCAATGGGTAAACAAATATTTGCATAATTTTTTTCTGTTACCGTAAGAATTTAACATTCATTAAATTCGAGAATATTAAATTTCATTTAATTTTAATGCGTTTAGATATGCTCCGTCTGCGGGGGAGGAGTCGACTTTTGAAGAAAGCGATAATTAAGTCGTATAATACCTTATTTGTTTTTTTAAAATAAATATAGATGGCAGCACAAATTGACCCTCAGGATAAAAAGGGATTTTTGTTTGTCATGAGTGAAATCCGTAGATAGGAAAGTAAGTTTCGCGACGCGGTATCCCGTGTTTTTATCACTTACGATTAGTTGTACTTTTTGAAAGAGTAGGGCGCCGTAGGAAAACTTTAATTCATGAAAGGGCGTCGTGAGTTGAAAAAAATTGCGAACCATTGAGGCGTAATAAATAGCTACTTTCAGAAAAACCTTGGTTTTAATCACTATGTTTAAAGGTATTTTACCATTAAACACGGTAATTTTGTAGGAAAAAAATTAAAGAAGAAAACACTGTGATCCCCCCCCCCTTTCGATTAACAGCAATTGCTAAGATCATCATCAGTAGCAATCCATCTGCACAAGAATTATCTCAAAAATTTACTTTCTGTAAAATAATTAATTGCTAGGAATGCAATCGTTAGAGTAAAAGTTGACACTGCAAAGCTAGTGCTTCATTATTTATTATTCTTTACACCGAGCTGCTCTTTCAAATCAGAACGATTTTTCTGCAATAAAAGTGCATTTTTTAGGAATGAGATTTTGTAGTCCTTGGAGGGAAAAAAACTGGTGCGCAATATTAACGATATTTAAAAGATCAAATTAGGAGAATGACGAATGAATTAGGTTTTTCAGATCAAAGCAACGAGAATGCAGGTTTTCAATATTAATTCTAAGGAAAGGTTCTCGATAAATCAGATAATCAGATCAGATTTCGGTTTAAGTGATGATGTATTATAAAAATTTGTAAATCAGAAATTCTTTTAAGCAAATCTTTACAAAACAGAAACTTTTTATTCAGATCACGTGATTTTCCACTGTCTCTGGAATAAATCAATACAGAAATAAAATCTGTTCATTAATGAGGTTTTTTTTTATTGTAAATCAGTGCTGAGAAATCTCTAACCCTTAAAATCTCCTCTCATATATTGCTTCAAATATGATTCAGAGTTAACATTTGTGAATTAGATGTAAAATGTATGAATCTCATAATTTAAAGCCGTGAAAAACTCAATAAATCTAATTTAATAATATATTAGATTTTTATTGTTATATGTAGGATTTACCAGCTAATTATCAAAGAATTAATTTTGTTTTTCAATGTACAGTAAAACCAGTTTCTCAGATACTCGATAGATGGCACCACGAATCAGCGTCATGTGATAGCTCATGCTCGCCATCTAATCCAGAACAAAACTGAGCGACCTTTCGTTCTCGCCCTCTTTTCCTCCGCTTTCCGCTTCTCTTCTCCTTCGCATTACCCGCGTTGGAAGTAAACTCCAAACGCCTGAGCGCGTTCCAACGCCCTTCGTGATAAGGATTAAATGAGACAGCCATCTACTTTGCTCCGATGAATTGGTCAATTCATCATCTCTATTGTAAATATATTTTCATCTTTCATCTCTCCATTTAATAAACAAGTAAAACTACTGCAAGCATCGTCATTGAATTTCTACAAAAACAACATAGAATCCGGAAATGGAGTTACCCCCTAGACAACAGCCCTTTGCTTAAGAGTAAACCATCATAGATTTGGGATGTACATTCTCATCACCCCACAGTCTACACACACACACTTCGAAAACTGGAAATCGAACTTCGACTTATCGCCCAGAACGCGGCCATAGAACGTCTCACCACCAGAGAGCGCTTCTACCGTCTCGGCGACATTCCGCTAGGAGAAAGAAGACGTTTGCGCGGGAAGACGCCATTACGAGGTTGGAGTGGGCGCACGCAGTGTCTGAGATATATCGCCGCTAAAACTGTTTTACGAAATAAGTGCATGGAGCACAACCTTACTGGAATGAACTACTTACGCTTATTGGATCAAGATACTATTTACGCTTTTATTTAATTTCATACTTGTCTGTACATAATTGCTGTAAATAAGAATAAATAACTTCGAATGAACCGAAGTTTCATCATTGTGAATACCCGGACTTTACAAGTGGGAGCTCTGCCTGGGATAAACAGCGATTAGTGCTGACCGTTTTTGTGTGTGTGCGGATAAAATTTTCTTAAAAGATTTAAAAAACAAAAAAATAATTAGAAAGGAACTTCTGAAAAAAAAAAAGAATTAAAAAGAAAATTTCGGCAGTGGAACGTCTCAAGTGATAACAAGGAACTGCATTGTGATTTCATCTTACCATTCATTTCGAAGGAGGAATTGTTTCCATCAGCAGCAATCAATCAGGTAGGAAAATATTTTTTTTATAATTTCTAAAATGTATGCGTCAACAAGAAAAGAGGATCTTCTCCTCGTTGCGCAAGAATTGGACGAAGAAGTGTCCTCAAATGTAATGGTTGATGATAGAAAAGCTCGAACTGCTATTAATGATGAATCTGATCGGGAAAAATTAAAATTATTAAGTTTAGAAAAAGAAAATCGAACTTGTGAAATTAAAACAATTAAGTTCAAATGACTCTTCTTCACAGGAATCAGTCAGTGCTCCTGTCGAGTCATCACTTCCAAGTTTAGAGAATCTAATTAAATCTGTGGAAATATTAGCAACACCCGTTCCATCCAGAGCAGAAAACTTTCACCTTTTCTTTAAATCTCTAGAAAAAACATTCATACATAAAAATGTTCCTGAAGAACTAAAATCGGAAATTCTACTTAATATTTTGGAAGATAGGACCAATAATGTTCTAATCTATATAAGTGATGATGAAATGAGAGATTACAACAAATTAAAAGATACGGTTTTAAAACAATATCAGCTAACGCCACAAGAATGTCTTAAATCATTTCGTTCCTTACTTAGATCTTCGAATGAGTTGCATGTTCAGTTTTCATCCAGACTTTCGGCTATGTTTGAATATTATTGTAAATTAAGAGAAGTTTCAGAGTTTAAATCATTATGTGACTTGATTGTGTCAGATAAACTCTTTCAATTCCTGGATCGTGAAACCTCTGCACATATTTGTGTAAGAGCACGTGAAAAATGGCTAAAACCCCTTGATATGGGTCGAGAATGTGATCTGTATTTTGCGTCGAAAGGCAAATCACTCCGCGAGATTTCTTATAATTCCAAATTATTGATAGGATTCGAAAGCAGGCGTTTATTTAATCAAGGTCAAAGAAGAGTTACAGAAAAACTTTCAATAAATAGCCATGACAAATATGCATCCGGCAATCGCGATATTAAGTGTTTCATATGTAACAAATCTCATTTTGCCAAAAACTGTCCTCAAAGATTTAAAAATACCCCTAGAATTAATCAATCCAGTGACCATGTTAATATGATAGAAAATGAAAATGGTGATGATAATAATTTAATATTAGGAATTTCTACAAATGCTTTAACTGATATCCCACAAAATAAATTAAAATATGTTGATATTTTAGTAGATGGTAAGAAATTAAGAGTTTTAGAAGATAGCGGTGCACAATGCATTGTATTAAAAAAGTCTTTCTTCCAAAATAAACGTTCGATTGGTAAACTCACATTAATTTCGTGTTTCCGCGAAAGAGAAAAAGCTGACGTTGCGTATTTTAATTTCTCTTTGCCAAGGTCATCAAATGTAATAAGAGCAAAGCATCATTGAGTAATCGTTTGCATGTGGATGGTTTAATATCACCTACATTTTATTCTATGCTTTTGGAAAGTTCAAAGAGCATAAATGAAAATACGAGCCGTCAAAACAGTTTCAAGGACAATTATCAGCTTTCGTTTGAGGCAACTAAGTGTGTGAAATATCCGAATCAAAACAAAACGGATGGGTTTGATTATTTTCTAGCACACATTGGAAAACCTTTAGAAACGAAGGACTGTTTATTTGATTCAAAGCACATTACAAACTCCAAATTACGTTCGGATATAAATTCTTCAGTAAATAACTATCGTCCAAATAAAACAAAAAAATGTTAATTTACAAATAAAAAACAAGAGGATCTACGATAAGAAAAAGAAGAAACCTACGAAATATGATGTTGGTTGATATTAATGCCATACAGAGGACCCAGTTTGGGGGAGGTCTCAAGCTGAGATCCAAATTTTATGGACCGTATAGAATAAAGACTGCTCATCCCCATGAAAGATACGAAGTGGAGAAGATTGGAAATCATGAGGGACCACAGTGAACCATTACTGCAGCCGATCATGTGAAGCCTTGGGCAATGGATTTCTAAGCCATTACCTAAAAACTACCTTTTTTGTATAATTTCTTTGCTTTCGTTTTGTTTATTTTTCAGGTACATGCAGATTCTCAGATTCCTGCCGAGGACGACAGCAGGGTCAGGATAGCCGGTTGTGGAAATCGAACTTCGACTTATCGCCCAGAACGCGGTCATAGAACGTCTCACCACCTGAGAGCGCTGCTACCGTCTTGGCGACATTCCGCTAGGAGAAAAAAGACGTTTGCGCGGGAAGACGCCATTACGAGGTTGGAGTGGGCACACGGAGTGTCTGAGATATATCGCCACTAAAACTGTTTTACGAAATAAGTGCACGGAGCATATCGCCCCTAAAACTGTTTTACGAAATAAGTGCACGGAGCCCAACCTTACTGGAATGAACTACTTACGCTTATTGGATCAAAATACTATTTACGCTTTTATTTAATTTCATACTTAAGTGTCTGTACATAATTGCTGTAAATAAGAATAAATAACTTCGAATATAAACCGAAGTTTCATCATTGTAAATACCCGGACTTTACATTTATATGTGTGTGTTTAAAAAAATCATTTCATTTAATAATTAAATTGTATTTAATACGACAACTAATTTAATTTATCTCACTTCTAAACTCAACATGATGTAGGTTTTCATTTTTAATAGGTAAAGACGAATCTATTTTAGGACTAATGAAGCACACATAGATCGTAATTTTGTAAATTAGTTATAATTCGGGGATTTTGAACAAATATTAAAATTGTGGGTAGGTTTAATAATGCAAGGTTTGCTTACATCGATGCAGGCCGGAAAAAAGTATCTTAAATTTTTAAAATTATCTTTATCTCGTAGACTAATAGCTGTTGACTGTAATTATTGTAGATTTAAAAAAAGAGAACAAGTATCACTGGTGTGAATGTTTCGTAATGTTTAAATAGACTTGCATTGAATGAAATTACATTCTTGCTCATTACTGAAACAGTAGCATTCCGTGTTATTCAGTGATTTGTCGAGAGAACGCAATAATAATTCTTTATGTATCTTACCTCTATTCCCACCGTTACGACAGCTTGACATCTAAACAAACAATTCATTCACCAATCGATTCGACAGCTGAATAAATCAGGACGAAACAGATGATTTTTATTGCGTCCGAGAGCCATCCTCGAATTGATATCACCACTTCAATCGTGATATGTGAGATTACAAAGGAAGAAAATTGAATGTTTCTTTAGACTTTTTGTTAATTAGTAGTTTGAAATCAATTCTAAATTTTCCCAAAATTCGCTTCACATTTACATAGAACCAAATCTTTGACATTGCTCTCCTTGTTATTAATATCATTGAAATGCGATATTATTTCTAAATAAATACATTTCGTCAGAATCAAGTGGAAAGAATCGTAAGTATTTAATTCAAATGATTTCGATGTTTTAGTTTCTAAGAAAATGAAGATGTTTTTCAGAAAGGAATTATTGTTCCTATTATATTCGATTGCAGAAAATAAATTTCAGCTGGAAAAAATAACGGAAAAGTTTCCTAGAAATCGAGTAATTCGCCAGGAATTATTAGTGTTTTTACCTTTCGTTTAACGTGCACTTCGGTCTTTTTTGGCATCAAAATGAGTTACAATTTTTTCTCGAAATACAGAACAATGCTGAATTTTATAATTGCATACTTCAGCTTCTCGAAGACGCTCTAATTTTTATGGAAAAAAATTGTTTTTAAATGACTTTATCACACCTCATAAACATTGTTTACTTTTTTATCACAAAAAGTGCGTGAAAAATATTATTTCTAAATAAATTTTCAAGTTAAACGTTCGTGAAGTGTTTCCTTTTTTTCGCAATTTCCACAGTAATATACGTCTTAAATAAATACGTACTTAGTCTTTTGCCGGGTATGAAAGAAAAAATATATCTTTAAAGTTTATTCCGAACAAAAAACTTATTTCAAATGGTATTTTAGAAATTGAAGAATTAATAGAATACAGCACACACATTCGAAACTGGAGGTTAGTTAATACAGAGTAGATATATGCATGCAAAACAAAAACCTCCTAACAGATTCATTAATTGTTTAGAATTTCATAAAATATTTGATTCGTGCATTTTGTAGCCCAAATAAAATCAAATGCGATTTATTCAGTTTACATGCTACTCTATTTATTGAAAAAAAAAATGGAATAAAATATTATTACTTAACATAAGGTTTCTAAATTTGGAATCAAAAAATACATACGGTTTTTCTGCGAGAATTTTTATTTATTTATTTAAAACTTCCGAGATAAAACAATCTGAAATGAGCTGACCATTGTGTATTTTATATACATTTTTTTTTCTATCTATGTAACCATTTACTGACAAATAACAATCTGTATAATTGGCAAGTAGAAATACTAATTCCTCAATATTTGATTTTCAAGACACAGCGCTACATGAGCAAACTCATCTTCTTTCAATATTATGCCTTCTTTCAATTTCAAACATGATCTTTCAATATTTTAATCGCACATTTGGTTTTCCAAATTTAAGATTTATTTTTGCTTGCAAAAATTCAATGGATATCAGAAGTCAATGTAATTTCAATGGATATCAGAAGTCTGCACGATCCTTAGTGACCACTTTATTCTAGAAGTCACGAACGCGAACTCGCGATCAACTTTGTTGTGTTTTATTCATGGGTTCGAATCCTAATGCTACTAAAAAATTTCCACCATCTAACTGCATGCATGTGAAATATGTCCACGAGGCCATATGTCTCCACCTTGATGTGGTGAGGAAGTTTGGAGAAGGATGTACAGCTCATATGTCGTCCTCGTCACTTGACCGAGGTTCAGAATTTTTCGGCTTCACCAATATCTCGCATGTTGTTCCTCAGTGCAATGTTTATTGAAAAACGCATCTACGATTCAACGAACTTTCAACCTTTCGTTTAATGTTTACTCAAAATACAACTAACAATTTTGTTTTACTCAAAAATTTTATATATTTTTTGTATTTGTAATTCTTAAAGTATTTTTTGGTCAATATAAATATAAATATTTAAAACGTTTCTTTTGAAACTATCACTTAACAAAAAGATGTTATTTATCCGCTGCTTATATAAAACACATGAAAACTATGTTTGGAAACCCAGTTTAAGAGATATTGTCTAATCTGGAACAAAATAAAAATGTCATTTTGACGGATGGTCTTCATAAAAGTAGGAAATATGTGAGTGAAATCGAGTTCCAGAATAGATGTATCAAGAATAAAGCTTTGAGAACATTTGAAATAAATGAATTTAAGAAAGTTGTTTTAATTTAAATTAAGAGGATTTATTGGCCGCAGCACAGGTACTGTAACTTTGAATTTTTTAAACTAAAACAATAAGTCGGGGAGAGAAAGCAACGAATCAAATTGAAAATAAAGGAGCGGAATATATTTTTTTAAAAAAAATCTTTAAAAAAACTGATATGAATATTTACTATTTTTCTCATTTTTAACTAATAATTAGAAATTTCATATGATAAATTAGTTTGCAAAGTAAATCATCAAATTCAGTTCTCGATGGTATCTTACGATAAAATTTCCGCAGCAACAAAAATATATTTGTAAAATAACAAATTTTGTAAACTGTTAATATTCCTCAAGATATTACCCAATGTTTTATGCATTCGTTTTAGCTTTGAATGCAGTTATTAACAGCTTCCCAATGTTTAGAATCTATTTGCTTTTCTATTTATTCTGTAGAAAGCTCATAATTGAATGCAAATATTATTTATTTGAAAAATAATATCACGGTATTTTGTAATGACTTTGCTATTTTTTGAAAGCAATTTAAATACAGGAATTAAAATGCAGTTTAGTTTCTGTAAAATATCATTATATTTTAATGTTTAACTCCATAAGTGTATATTGTTTGTGGGCTCCCAAGTGTTTCTTTACTAGAATTAAAAAAATGTTTTTTTTTTTCATATCCCCTTTTGTTATTTTTTTAAAAAAAATTAAGAATATTTATATTGTTTTTTTTTAATTCAAGACACTTTCATATATATATATATATAACACATCAATCAATAACTCCCGAGACTAACATTGAAAACAACATTTTTTTTGCAAA
>BMAW01112032.1:34211-102968 GCA_019974015.1 Nephila pilipes
CCAATTTTTTTTTCTTTTTTTTTTCGCAAGAAATCTTTTTTGTTGCGAGTAAATAGCGATAAACAGCTTTCTGAATCATCGACTCGTTGCTGTTTTTGTTCCATCGAAAGCAATCGCGGCACCCACTTGGAAAAAACCTTTTTCACTTCACTTCAAAAAACCTTTTTCAGTAAATACACTTCCATATGATATCTGTGTCATCTCAGCAATCTCACGGAGCTTCACTTTACGATCTTTCATTACAATTTTTGTCACTTCACTCACATTTTCCGGTGTAACGGCTTCCACAGGTCTACCCGAGCGTTCCGCGTCATTTGTGTCGGTACGACCACGTTTAAACTCGGCAAACCACCGACAAATCGTTGCTTTTGATGGACAAGAGTCCGGGTAACATTTTTCAATCCATTGTTTCGCTTGCACGGTGTTTTTACCCATTAAAAAACAATGTTTTATCAGGACACGAAACTCGGTTTTTTCCATTTTTTAAACAAACTACAAAACGACTTTACTCCAACCTCGATAACTCAGCTGTTTCTGGTCCGATCGACTTAAAATTTTGACACGTTTCAAGCAAAAGTTAGTACTCTAGAAAGACCTGGTTACTGGTTTACTACGAGCGCCATCTCTGGGTTAGTCTCGGGAGTTATTGATTGATGTGTTATATATATATATATATATATATTCGGCAAGAAGTACACATATCTTGTCCTAAGACCTAATAATCACAAAAAATACATTATAAGCACTTATGTGTTGCCATTATATAGTTGCTATTGTATAATTTGAAATTTATATCACAAATAAACTGGGAAATTATTTCAATAATTAAAATTAAAACAATATGTAAAATATTAGAACTGATGAAATTAATGATGATAAGAAAGGAGACAGACATCAAACTATTAAACAGCCAGTTAAAAATTGTAAATAAAAAATGAATGAAAATACATTATTCAAAAGTAACGATAAAAGAAAAAGTATATAAAATTCAAAAGAAAGTACATTAAATGAAAAAATAAACAGAAAAGAAACAGAAATATCAAAGAAAAATATATAATTATTAAAAAAATGTACAAAACCAAAATTAGAATTTAAAAAAAAAATTGGATCTGTCTAAAGCCTGTTATAACTTTGAATGTACCGTTTTCGAAATTTCTTTACAATAAAAACATCGCATTAACTATGTTTTAGATAAATATGTTTTATACACACCTCGATAGAGAATGCAATTTTAATTTACGATTTCTGATGCGGATTTCGTCAAGCATACCAGTATTTATATCTTGTATTTATTTTTGAGAATTTGTTTTATGAGAAGATCAAAAATTAATTTTTTTTATTATTGTTAGTACTATAAAATTATGTTCAATAGAATTCTAATTTTCAATTCATGTTTTAATTGCTTTATTTTTATTGTGGTGATCATATATCAAATAATTAATAAATACTTAACTGATCTATGAGAGGAAAAATTACTAAACTAGCATCGATCACGATTTCCAATTATGCGAAAAATTTCGACTAAAAATACTTTTTAATTATGTGGTAATTGTTCCGAAATCAGTATACAATAAAGACGGAAGGATACGAAATAAAAATGTCATTATTTCTCATAACAATTTCTTTTTCCGGAGAAAACTGAAAAAATTGAAAACATGATATCAGTTAATTGCTGGTCAAAGTTATTTTTGTCAATCGTTTTCTATGGTGATTCAGATACAGTTCTAACAAGCTTTTACCTTAACTTTATTAACAGAATTATAACAATATTTATTACATTCTTTAATATTTAATGCTTTCATTTTTGTTTCATAGCATACGTCCACAGTCACACGGAACAAAATTTATACTTGACACAGGTCCATACTCAATAAAGAACAAACTTTAACTTCACTGATATTTTTAAGTAAACCATCGAATAGAATGAGCTGTATTACCAATACCTTTGGGAAAGATTTTTTTTTTTCATGCTGACAATCGTGTGTGGTCTTGACGTCTTTTTTCAGCTGTTCAAACAATGTGGTATCTATTATCTCCATTGATTCGACTGTTGTTTGGCAATGATTGTTCTATTACAGGTTTGACAACAAAATAAACTTAATACTCATGGTCTACGAGTATTACAATTCTATGGATTAAAAGATCCTATAATGATACACCAAAAATTTGTACATTATAAAAATGGATAGAATAATTCTTGCTTTTTACGGCATTTAATGTTAATATATATATATATGTGTGTGTGTGTGTGTGTGTGTGTGTAAATTAACAGTACAATCAGGAAAAACAGCAGACACAATAGCAACACTTGTAATGACAGTAATAGTACTTTCGATAACGTTCAGTTGACCCGCTAACTAGTTCACACTGAAGCAAATCTCCAAAGAAATATTTTACAGATTAGCTCAGACTCCATATATTTGCTTATTTATAGCCGCTCACCAGATGTGTAATCACAGAAAAAGTTGAAGAAAACTTCAAATCTCTTCTCCTAATAGAAATTTTGAGAAAATTCAAGCATTTCTGAGAATTTTGAGAAGCAAAGATATATATATCACTTTCAATAACGTTTAGCTCACCAGCTACCTAATTTCTTCCTCGGACAAATTTCAAGTAATATCCTGTATTTCAAAGATAGACTCCTACATATTATATAGAAAATTTCCTCAGATTCCGCTTCTCCACGTATTTATAGGTATCCCGCCCAGGTGTGACATCACAGGGAACGTTCAGAAAAATTCCATAAATCTTTTCCCAATCGAAATATCGAGAAAATTCCAGCTTTTCCGAGAATGTTCATTTTGTCGAAAAACTCGCCAAATTTGCAATTAAGTCGCCAAAATGGTCTCCAGATTTGTCATCAACGTCAGGGGGGCATTTTTTAACTCTTCCACTATATCCAACAAATCCTCTACACATGTCGTAACGTTGTTGGAAAGCATACATATTCACACACACTCATATGTTACGCATTAAAATAAATATGTAGTCATATATTTCCTGAAAAAGAAATTTGTTTAAGTGTATTCGACATTGATTTTAATTAAGAATGAAATTCTTGACAGAATTTCTTAAAATTTACTTTTGTAATTAACATATGTTAAAGAACTGCGGCGCACAACTACATTTTTTCGCTCTTTAAAATCTAATCTTTAGAGAAGATACTCTTCCTATTGGTGCATTAGAATCTATTTTTTAAAAATTTTTATAGGGGGTTTCTCTTTTTTCTAAAATTGAGACATGTCGTGGAGCTGAGCTGGGCTTGGGACAACGAGACAGGCTCCTTATATACAGGACATTAGATCACATTATGCATACCACAGTGAGAACTATTCTTTTAGATAATGCTAATGTTTCTTTCAGAAGGACGCTCGGGTAAAGTATGGAGTTCTTCGATGTGGTGGGCAGCTTTGGTCCTTGGCAGCGGAGGGTGTTCATCGTGTTCCTGTACGTCAACATGCTGGGGATATGGCAAAATATGTCCATCACCTTCCTCGCCCCCAATGTGAGTTTCAGGTGCGTACAGCCTCGGGGAAGCAATCTCAGTGACATATTCGACAACCAGTGCAAGGTGGCTCTGAACGATTCCTCTGAAGTTCCGTGTACAAGATGGGAGTATGACACTTCAGAATCGTCAAGAACTATCGTCAGTGAGGTAAATCTCCATCTTTATGGCTGTGCTCCTTTTTCCAGCATTCGGACATAGTTTTCTCCCTTATTCATTTTATTGAAGCACATGAGGGTATTTAATACTGTTACGCAGTAGATCGTCTTTCATACACAATTAAAAAGAAGGTTCGTTCCGTCTAATCCAAATTTATTTTGGTAGTAAATGCCTTATATTTCCTTTTAAGAGGAACATCCCTAACATAAAAATATGCAATAGCACCGGTTCAAAGTTTGCACACAAATCACTGAACACAGTCATTCAAATCACAATATTGAAATTGCACAAAAAATGTCTACATGTTCTCTGTAAGCATTCTGTACAACTCATACACACAATTGCTCATAAATATATACTTAAGAGAATGTCCTACAAAGCTCTTTTTTCGCCTAGAAAGGTCAAGAATCTTCGGCACATTTGGAAACTTGGTGACCAAATTTGTAGCTAAGCTTTTCATCAAGGTCACCTCTACCTATGTGACATTACATAATAGCATGTTTAGATGAGCACCGGAAGTAGACAAGAGGCCCTAGGACATGGCAATAAATCTTCTTTGATATTCTTTATTTTCTGAAATAAAAATTTTAAATTTGCATGTAGGACAGTGCATTGTTACAATTAGAATAGCATTCGTAAATTATTTTTGTTTAATACCGTGACAAATTTCTTTTACTCCATTTTGTCACGTTAATATAGCTTAAAGTATACATTTTACAACTTAATTGAAGTATATCAATTTTATGGAGAGAAGTTAAGAGAGAATTCGGCAAGAGATAGGAGAAAAAAATAATTTTCGGAAATATATACAAAAGTGTGAAAATGTCATTGGAATCGAAGACTCTTTTATAAATTGGTCATGAAACATAGAAAAAGATTGAAAGCCCTTTAAAAACAGTCTTCATTTTAGTAGAAGGAAGCTCTGTGAATGATGATTAATATATATTTGGCTAACTTATTCTTGAGATTCTGATTCTGCAAGTGAAAAAAAAAAAATTGTAACAGTATAATTATTTTGAAGGTTTTTTTGTTTTTATCTTTAAAAAAAAGTAAGTGTCTTGTGAACATTAATGTATTTTCCTATCACCCTGACAATAAGAGATTTGTGTGAATAGGAACAAGTACGTCACCTGAATACGTTAAAAACTGGAATTTCGACCCAAAAATCCAAATTTGCTTATAAAGTTCGTTAAAATACTTGAAATCTTAGCTTTCTATAACTGTCTTTAGAGGATTTTTTAAATGTAGGATGTTATGATTAACAAAAAATACATTTAACATTATATAATTCATACACTAATTGACGGGAAATGTTGAGAGTTTGAGAGTGAGAAAAAAAAAGTTTTTTGAGGCGTTATATTTTCCATATGAATCAATCTTTAAAAGTAACTTTCCTCCAATTTTTAAAACTTTTTAGAATATTATATACTTTCGTAAGACTTTGCATAATTTTTTTACATTTTATCAAAGGATATGAACTAATATTTTTAAAAGATTATAAGGATTACCTCTTTCCGATATTATATTAGGCGATTATTACAATTTTAAGAATAACACGTGAAAAAATGTTTTAATGCTAAACTTATTAATGTCATTTAGATTAGCAATATATTTGTAAATATTCTGTATAGTCATCCCAGCTTTTCAGGAATTGCAAATATGCAATCATAAAAGCATCAGAACTGCATTATCCTACTTTATCATGTGGAAAACTTTTAAAGGCATTGAAAAAAATATTTATAAAACTAACTTTTAAAAAAAGGTTCTTTATGAAGTTTCGCAAAGAACATATTTAGCCATCCAAAGTGCGCTTTTTTTTATAATTATTATTAAATTACTGAATTAAATATAATAATTAAAGTATATCGAGAAACGGACAATAGTAAACTTTTACGATATTAAAGGAAACGATAATTTATTAAATTGAATATATTTAAGCTAAAGGAAATTAAAATTAAAGCAAATGAAAAATTATTAAATTGAATATTATATCACCTACCTGTAATTAAAATTAAAGCAAGTAATAAATAATTATTAAATTGAATATATTTGATCTGAATGTAATTAAAATTGAAGCAAACAATAACAAATTGAAAAGTGATTTGGAACGCCAAAAGTGTTCCAACTAAAGCAATATCCCTTTAGGTGCCTAAAAAATCTATTTCCATTCAGTGAAACATTGTACTAATCCAGGGGACGCCAAACTTTTTTGATCATCGACCCCACATAATTTTAAAATTCTCTTACCGATTCCCTCAATAAAAAAATTATAACAAAAGAATAAAAACTTACCTATTCCTTAAATAAATTTAATCACTTAAGAAACAGTTAAGTTTTTTTTTTCTTTCTGTTTTGACAAAATCAAATTTTTATATAAATCAATGAGAAGGATGTGCTTGACGACTCTTGACTATTTTACAATATTTGGTTAACAATTTGTTAATTTCTGTCTTACTTCGCCTCGGGGCTCCATATTCTATTTATCTCTCTTTGTTAAAATAGAATCAACGCCACTGAAGCCAAATTCAACCATACATGAACTTGGGAATGCAATTAAAAAGGCAAATGCCGCGTTACAAGTTTTATATATTTTTGAGTAACATTTATATTCGTACAAAATTTACTCACAGTTAAATTATTAAAAGCATATTTACCTCAAGGTCAACTAATAATTCAATGGCTTCATCTTGCAAATGACTGTCGTTAGTTACAACTTGAGCAGAAAGGGGCGCGATAGTCTATTCTGGGATATCTGTATTTTTAATATCTCCAAAGCATAATTTAAAATAATCGCTGAATTTTTAGGGATGGTTTGTGTGTATTTCTAATTCTACGTCGGTCATATCCAATTGTCGTAAATTTCAAAAGTATTGAAAATCTTTATATAACAATGAAGATTTAAACAAGTTTTATTGAACTTGAAAGCTTAAAATAATTGTTCGTGCTTGAATTAATGTTATATTTTTTTTTGGTGAGGGGTTTGTGTGTGAATATCATTCAACCTTGCAAATACATCGGCCAAATAAGAAATATTATTTTTATTTTTTTGCAATTCGTCACTTAAGGCTGGATTAATTTCAGTAAGAAATTCTGTAAATGTTTAAGCAATTGAACAAATTTTTGTAAACATGCACCTTTTGACAACTATCGCAATTTGATGTGTAATAATAATTGATTTGATAGTTCATCGTTTTCCTCACAAAGCTTATCAAACAGTCGTAATTTAAGAGACTGTGCTCTAATTTGGGTCATCTTGTAGCATAACGGAGCAAGAATCATTTCTCACAAGTATGAGAAAGAAACCTATCACTAAACGCGCATACTTTAAACGGTAAAAAAGATAAATAATTATTTTTAAAAATATGCAGATGTGAAAAATTAAATAAGCTATTATAAAAACTTTACTTACTATATTGTAATTACAAATGGCATTCCAAACTAAAATTGTACATATTGCGTTGCTGTCCATAAAATTACGATTGAATAGCATTGGTATTCATTCATCGACCCCTAATCGACCGCCTAGATCGGATCGACTCCTAATTATACTTCATAGACCCTCGGGGTCGATTTAGACCACTTTGCCGATCCCTGTATTAACCCATTAGTCTTTTCTCTTAGTCTTATTCTAAAAGGTTCCAATCATTGTGAATATTTACACCGTAAATAAAATTTCTAAAGAATATTAAAATATATTTGCAGAATAAATGCAAATTAAGGGTGGATGTCCTTTTAAATAGAATTAATCAGTTTTCCATAACTTGATATGTTCGATTTTTTTATCACGATCGAAAATCTGACCTATATCTGATCAAGATCCATACGAATGAGATCACGAGGTGAAGTGCGCGATCTAATGGAAAATATGTAAATTATTTTCCTCAAACTCGTGAATTTTTTGGTACTTTAAGGCTTCCACCTACCGGCCATTTTGATTTCATCAGCTTAATGTGAATCCTATAGAATTTCGATTTTTGTTCTCAAATCTTTACTATTTGATCTATTTGAATGCAATAAAGTGCTTCTGAAAGAGCAAAAAATAACAAAGGCTTCTGAGCAATTATTTTATTTTCATCGATTTTTAAAACTATTTCAAAATATTTTAAAAGGACGGGAAACTCACAAACGAAGTATTAAAATAGGGGTAAAAATATTTTCAAAAATCGGTGGATAAAAAGTAATTCCGCAGAAGCCTTCGTTATTTTTTTGCTCTTTCAGATGCACTTTATTGCATTCAAATAAATCAAATAGTAAAGGTGTGAGAACGAAAATCGAAATTCCATAGGATTCACATTAAGCTGACGAAATCAAAATGACAGGTAAGTGGGAGCCTTAGTACAAAAAATCATCTTTGTTCATGTTGCTTTGTAATTAAATTTTAAAGATAGCTATTTGCAAATTTTTGAATCTAGATTTTTTGCAAAGAAAAAAAAAATTTTTTTAATAAGTTCTTGTTGAAGTCAAATACTTCATAAGAAAATTCTTTATTTCTAGATATCCACAAGAATGAAAGTTAGTTTTATTTTCATCTCTCTTGTTTTCAGTAACGATTTCATAGAATACCATTTCTCTCAAAGAAATTGTCTCTTTCAGTGGGATTTGGTGTGCGACCGCGAATGGCTCATTTCTCTCGCCAAATCGGTGTTCATGTTCGGATACCTTCTGTCCGTCATTCTCTTTGGCCAAATCTCGGATTGGTAAGCACATTTTGATTTGTGGTCTTCAATTAAAAAATATCTTTTCAGAGAAAAGTACCTATGATTAGATTTTAAATTTAGAGGCTCCTTCCTCACAATACTTCTTAGGAGCTTCTTAGATATAAATTAACTTCTCTCCCATGCTTGTTATAATGACTATACTTCGAATTAAATCGGTTTAAGTTAATATTTGGGTTTTTTTCCCCCTACATCTTTAAAATAGAGCATTCATGAAATATTCATATAAAACTAATGTTATACGAGTATTAAGAGTCCAAGCTCATTCCAAACAAGAGAGTGCGATGAATAAAGATTTCAACAAGAAAGATTTCTGATACATCACATTCCGCTTCAATCAACATTTGTTAAAGCTGATGGTAGAAGGGATAAAAAAAACTTGTTTTTTATGCATAATAGAGGTATGAAATGTAAGTGGAAGCTGGAAATGGTAGAGCGTGTCTTAAAGAAATTGATGCATTTTTTTTTTCTTCATAAGTACGAGGGAGGTGGCTATCTAAATTGATTGTCACAGTCAGGTAGTCATAGGACTATATCAACAGATCAGAAAAATCTCCAAGTGAAGGTCAATAATCTATACTTTCCTGTTTCAGTGTTATTCAGTGAAGAGCCCCCAGGAAGTCATTTCAACGCAGTAAGTTGAAAGTATTCCCCATGTCATGAAAACGTAGGTATTTGCAATTAACATCTGAAGAGGCATCACAAGTGGCCTTTAGGGACACTACTTATGGTCAGAAAGTTTGACGCAAAGTACTGTCTTTCAGGAGCAAGTACTTTTGCCGAGTTTTCTTCTCCCCATTAAAAAGGACAAATGACTTACGCATGGATCAAATCTAACAGTCTAAATCGCAGTTCCTGAATCTCACTTAAAGCAAATTCTAATCTTCTATTTCTCTATTGGCTATTCTTAATACGAGAGCTATTTTTTTTTCTAGGTCCTTTCCGTGACGAAATGAAAACTCCCGTGAAAGTCCGATGATGCTGTGCGCAGATGTATTGCGCAGTGTCTCTCGTTTGCTCGTCGCTCACATCACGTCACAGTAGCTAGTTCCGAATGCACAGTGAGCATGCTAACATACCTCAAACAACACAGTCTCTCCCCTATTGTGAAGTGCATACTATCATTCGATTTCTTCATGCTGAAATGTGCGATGCAGCCAAAATTCATCAACAAATGTGTACAGAAACATGTTCATGAGCGACAATTTACGGACACACGCTGCAGCTACAACAAAGATTCTCAAACAGTGTTTTCTATGGAACGTGTTTGATCACCAACCACTCAATCCGGACTTGGCTCCTTCCGACTTTCATCTCTCTGCTCACATGAAACGCTGACTAGGAAGGCAGAAGTTTGGCTCAGACAAAGAGCTGCGGCCAATGTCGAGAATCGGCTTCCTTCTATGAGGAGTGTATTAGAGAGTCGGTAACACGCTACAACAATTATCGCAATCGTGTGATCGACTCTGAGGCTTATTTTGCGCTTTTCCATCGCAATCCAGACGAGTTTCTGCATCGATTCATAGCTGTAGACCCAACGCAGATACACGACTACACTCCAGAGACAAATGATCAGTCAAAACGGTCGAAATTTTGCAAACGAGCTCTAAAGAATGCAAATATGGTAAAATCGGCCGGCAAGGGAATGGCCACGGTTTTTGAGATGCACGTGGAATCATCGACACCGATTACATGGGAAAAGGGAAAACAATAACTGGAGAGCATTATGCGACGCTATTGCACCGGTTGAGCGAAGAAATCAAGGGAAAGGGTCATTATTCGAAAAAGAAAAAGATCATGTTTCATCACGAGAATGTACGAGTCATGCACTCATCATCAATTGACATGCATGTTTTATTCTTCCTCAGTGAGATGATTCTCTCTTCTTACTGTTTATGCTTTGATTATAAGAGGTGTTAATGTTTTCATTTGTATTTTCCCTTATTTTCTTTAGGATAGGAAGACTACCAACGACTCTTCTGTGTTACGTGGGCACTTGCATCAGTATGTTCCTGTCCCTCCTGTCCACTTCCTACATCATGTTTGCTGTTCTTCGCTTCTTCCAGTCCTTCTTCAGGGCAGGGATCACAATTGCTGGATACGTACTCCGTAAGACACACTCGGCGAAGAGATTTTTTTTTCTTCCAAGATTCAACTGTGAAACGGATCTTCTGCATTAGAATAAATTCATTAATGTATCTATTGTAGTTGGTACTAAGCCTTCATTGCCCTTTACACACCTTATGGAATGCTTAAATGCAGAATTTATTTTCCTGTTCTCCAGAATTTAAAAAACTTATTTAGAGCTACTAGAAAAATACACTTAATCTTAAGATGAAATATAAGCGCTTCAATTATCAACTTTAATTTCTGTTAAACATCATTTATGACATAAAATATAGTTCTATAATCGTATAATTATGACCACACTTTTCAAAGAAAACATTTTTTTATAAATTTGAGCAATTGAGTTTTATTTCGAATTTTGCGAATCGAGGGATCTGCGATCGTGTAAATGTATGGAATTTTCAGAATTCTTTAAAAGAAATGACTCTTGCGTTAATATACTCGTATCGATGCAATTTAAATGTGTTGTTTAATTTTAGCGATTGTTAAGAAAATTACGATGAGGTAAACAATTAAACGATAATAATTTTAATCGGGATTATTTTTCCCTTTAGAAATCATTTAACTGATAATTTTACCACAAGTAAAGTTGAAAAATCATCCATTGAAATTCTATGACTCGCATTTCGGTGTTTCCTTAATTAGTTTAATTTAGTTTTTATTAACGTCGCACTAGAAGCAACACGAGGGCTATTGGCGACGGACCTCGTAATTTTGAACCACGGTCAAGTGACGAGGACGACACCTGAGCTGGCACCCCCCCTCTCCTAACATCCACACCACGCCAACGGGAGGACTTTGGGCCCCGAACAGATTTAACGTGCATCAGCCCCGGCTACACGGCGGGTCTTTGGTGGCCAAGGATCGAACCCGCGACTGAACGAAAACCGCCAGCCGCTATCCACGACCTTGACCACTAGGCTACCTCGGTCCCCGGTGTTTCCTTAAATTATCGCAATCCTTAATGGAAACAATGAGAACGTGGAATATTTATTGTTAGCCTATAATTAAAAATCGAATTTTGTTTTTGTGTATATACTCTTAAATATATTTTAGAGATATAATATTTATATTCGCTCTCATGATTCGGGTTATAAATAATATTTGTAAGAGAAGTTTTAGGACACACAATTTTGCAGTTGAAAAATACCTAAAATCCAAATAACAGGTCTAATTTTATTTTAATTGTTAACTTCCAAGTTTATTTATTTGATATAAGAAAATCTTATGGTAATGACGATATTATGACTGCTTTAAAAATCAATTTATCGCGTAACAGATGGATAGTTACAAGAAAGCAAAGATCACGAATGAATTCCCGTTCGAATAAAATTATTTGCGAAAGAAAGGAAGCGATATACAGAAGGACCTCATTGACACGCGGTCAGTAACAAGCGAATCTGCTTTACGCGCTGTTTTACTGTGGCTCCTTCGATAAGCAGTCGCTTGTGATATCACTCCTAGGCGTCATAATTCCAATTTTTGTTTGGAACGTTAATATTATCTATATTATTATTGCTCAATTTATATTAATACTGTAGCTCTCGGTTCACTTAATCCGTGGTTTAATAATAACCATGAACCCCGAAAACCGCGTATTACGGGAGTCAGACTGCATTTAAATTGGATAAAAAGAATTCGTTTATTTTGAAGTTGCTTCAAACAATTGCTGATGGGAATTATTCTCTCTCTTGTAGTCATGGAAATCGTTGCTGCTCAACACCAGGCTGAGGTTGGAATCTGCATCCAGTTCGGATGGTCCTTTGGATTTATAACGCTGCCTGCAATCGCTTGGTTCGTCCGAGACTGGTTCTGGTTTCAACTCGTCTTGTCACTCAGTTTTCTACCCTTTGCTTTTGCTTACATGCAAGTTGGCTTTTCGTTTCCTTTTTCACCATTTTCGTTTTGAATAAAATACTAATTTTGTTTTATTGAACTAATTTATCAATTAATAAATGAGTAGGTTATCTGATATTTCGGTTGATTAAATATTTGTAATATTTCTACTTTTCATCCAAAAAAATTATCTAACTTTATTTTTTCACTTCAGGTATGAAATTATTTAATATAATATTCTTTCGGTGTTTGTAGTATTAGGAGCAGACTCTAAAAAGGTTAATTATTTTCGATAGAATCTATTCTCTGCGTTTCAAATTCTTTTTCAAGTGTGTATCTTCATCATGTATGTTTGATAGGACAACACATTACTTATACATTCTTGGTTTTCTTTCCAAAAGTATATTTTTTATGAATAAATTTAGTTATTGACGCTAAAATATATTTTCTCGACAAATACATTCATAAATTAAGACATCGGTCAGAGGAGTAGAGTGATGTAGTTTCACTCTTCTCATTTCCACACCGTGAGAACCTTGAGACAACGACGCATTTGACGAACTTCAGCCCCTCGTTGCACCGCTTAACAGTCAACTGCAGAATTAAATCTTCAACAATACCGAGCCACTGTCCCCCTGTAGGAAAGATCAGATATTCTATTGTGTAATGTTAAGTTTTAAGACTATATATTTAGTGAAATTATGTTGGAATTAGTTATTTAAGAGTAAAAAAGTATACTTTATTCAAGCAAATGTTATTTAAATTACATGATTATTTAAAGAAACAAAGGCAACCTGAATGGAAATCATAAAACCCATATAAAATTACCAAATAATTTTTGAAATGACACGAAAATAAAATAAATAAAATTATGGTTAGTTCAACTGCCACGGCAGCCTAATGGTCTTGATCGCGCACTCGCAGCCGGAGTTGTTTGCCTCGAGTTGTGGGTTCGAGCCGTCCTGCCTCCAAAAACACGCCGTGTAGCGGGCTGATGCTCGTTAAATCTGGTGGAGGTTCCAAGTCCTTCTATTAGAGTGTTGTGGAAGATTGGAAAGGAGTGGGCTCAGTCAAGTGTCATCCTTGTCACTTAAGAGAGGTTCAAATTTACAAAGTGCACTGCCAATAACCTTCCTGCTACTCCTCATTGCGATGTTAATAAACAATCAAATCAAATTGAGCACAAAACGGAAGTAAAACACGAATTTAAATTATGCATGAAAAAGTAGAAATAGGCAAGTCCCAGACTTTTCAGCCCGAATGAATGTGTTTAGAATACTTCAAATATATAAATTTCAGGCAAATCTCACTACTAAATTTCATGATTCTAGTGGACTCATCCTTTTTGTATCAAAACTGCATCCTTTCCCCCCGATTCTTTCAATTCTTCTACACCTAGTAACGGTTTTCACTTCAACTCTTAATGTTTAGCTCTTTGCCGAGAGGCAGATTCTCTTCGGAAAAAGTTTTCTTTCTCGCGGGAATTTTCGAACTATCTCAGTTATCTTCGAAGTAGATTCTCTTGATTGTGGATCGCAAATAGCTTGAAAAATATTACAAAGTCTGACATGAAGTGCCGCGCTCATCTCTAATACATATGGTGAATATGCAGAGCCTCATGAAAGATCTGAGTGAGTGAATAGAATAACCAAGTACAGGCACCTTCTGACAAAGATGTTAAACCGAGTTTGTTTGAGTGTATCTTTCACATACGCGCGCAAGGTGAAAAGCTAAAAAATCTTTACTTAATTTAGCGCGTAATGTTTATTTCTGTCTTCTTATTTTGTTTCTATTCAGAGACATGAAATGTCAGATTCCAATTCTTATTTATATTAGATTTGTGCCCGAGTCTCCCCGGTGGCTGTTGGTCAAGGGCAAGACGGACAAACTAGAAAAGCTCTTAGTCAAGGCCGCAGCCATCAACCGTCGAGAAATCAAAGGTGACGTAAGAAACCTGGAGATGTTCAAAAGTGGAATAAAGGTATAATATCGTGACTTTATTAATTTTGCGACTGTCAATAGCAAGCATTATATGCGTCCGAATGACAGTGACATGTGAAACTAAAAGAATGATTGTTACACTGATTTTGTTACGTCTGTACTGATACGTAAATTAGCCTGTATTACTTATGAATTACTTGGCGTGTTTATCTACTACATTCACGCGAACTATAAAACACAGAATTCAGTGCCGACGCTCTGCTGTCGCTAACGGTAGTAAAATTTCAATCATTGATAACATCATTAAATCGAAATAAGAGAAAATAGGAAGTATAACACATATAGTTTTATTTTTATATATTTTTCAAAGCAATTGGCTTATTCCATACGTACGACTTCCAATGCCTTTTTCCTAAAGTTATTTACCTTTTTGTTTCCACCAGTTAGATAAACATAATCAAGACAATCTTTCAGCAGGCTTTTTTCTTTTCCCGTTTTCAAGTATACGAATGCCGATCAATAAGTTCTTAGAAAATCCAAGAGAGGGCGCTCGTAACATCGAAAATGGTTTGTTTTTAGTCAGCATCATGAATCACGAGGCAGCTGTGTGTTTTTTTTCAGGAACTCGAAATCACGATCATAACGCCTTTCGCACCGCAGAAATTCTTCGTCATAACTTTTCCGGCCGATAAGATCATCAACGCCTTCTTTGGAGCACATTCACTTAAAGCAACCTACTGTTTTGATTGTTGCTTCGTTTCCTGTGTACAACGAATCCATTTATCACTGACGGGGACAATTCGACCCAAATCGACAAGGTAGCAATCAAATTTTGATTTGCCAGCAAATGACAACCCAATCAAAAATAACTTAAGAATCAATGTCAAATTTGTTTCTACTCCGTTTACAGATGGCAGCACCCAATTTTAACAACAATTTACCTTAATGATGTAATCTATCTTCAAATACAAGTACTTCTTGAGTCGCCCTCGTACCGTAAATATCTAAAATATAAATCCATAAATAATTTTTTTAAAAAAGTATTTGGCCTTAATACTAGAAGATCTGATATTTTAAGTTTAGTCTAAAAAGATCGAAACGTCTTCAGAAAATTCTATTATAAACTGAAAATAAGTGGACTGATTTAATCAAGTTAATACATTCCACGCTGATCAAATAAACACAGTAATCTGTAAATGTCATTTAAATATTCCTGAAACTTCCAATGGGAAAATAATATATTTTTGAAAAATGATAAAAACTGATTTCTATAAAAATTAACTAAATGAAAAGCATTACTTAGGCTTTTTCTAGAAATATTTATCATGATACTTTATACCTGATAAACTTCTCTGGATCAAAAATTATGTAACAAAATCTTGTAAAATTAATGTATTACAAAACTATATATATGCAAAATTATGTATCACACTATTACTATAAAAGTGAAAAATAGATTAGAAACTAACATAAATATTGGAAAGATCGAATCATTTTCTTATACAAGGAATAATCTATCTCAACTTAATCCCCAATTTCAAAGATTCTGCAAATACATAACCAAATAAAAAAAAAACCTCTAATATTCTTTTATATGTCTTTAAAAAATAGCAAAACCTCATAGAAATATTTTTAATATATTTTTATAAATACCTATGGGTACAAAGTTTGATATGTATTTAGAAAATATATTGATTTTCGATATTTCATGGGATGAAGCAGTTGAAAATTATTTTAATTTAAAGATTTGCAGTTTTTTATGGTCTGATAAGGAAAAATATCTCATCTTCAAATAAAAGATTCATTTCATTCGATTGCTTGCTTCTACTTCTTTACAATCATATTCTAGACAAGTCAACCAAAACAAAGTCGTTTCATAAATATCGTCCTTTTTAAGGACTTTCTGCCCAGTTTCTAAGAAAATTGACAGAAAGTATACATTCATGTCAATTTTATACCTCGTTTAAAGTGTTTTTATTAACATAAAAAAGAGAAGCAGTAGTTCTGTTTAGACAGACATCTCACAGAAAAACTCAAATATTGAAAGACACACACACACATACATACATACATACACACACACACATATTATATATATATATATATATATATATATATATTCACAGAGAGAGGCTCTTTAAAAATTGATAGTTCTATATTTTAAGAAAAATAAATTTCTAATCTTGTTATAAAAGAAAATTACATTTTATATTATGATCTAAATATAAACTAATTGAAAGAATACTACAAGGGAGACCAGGTAGTACCAGTCTCGTCAATATTTACTTGCATTATTATAAACAAAATTGTATAGACAACGATAAATTCGCTTTGCATTGGTATAAAGATGATCTTGTAATTTTTAAAAATAATTTAACCCACATTTTAATATTTAGATATTAACTTAAAAGCTGTTGGTAATAGGATCTGTTGTAATATACACTCTATAACAAAAAACGACGCATCATGAAGGAGTTGCCCGATTATAATTAAATTTTGTACGCAAAGACATTTGGACCGAACATGCAAATGATTAAAATTTGGTGTCGGATGATTGAATAGTGGGAGCTACAGCGCATCGGAACTGCTCACTCAGCAGGTGTGAATAAGAAGCAATTCTTAATCTGATAGTCAAATTTTCTGTTGCATTGCAATTTAGAAAACCTTTCAAAGACTGAAAAAATGCCTCGCGGCAGGATTCGAGCTCATTACAAATAACTGTCAGAGTTTGAAAGAGGTCGTATCATTGGAATGAAAGAGGCTGGTTGAGCGAATCGGAGAATCGCCCGTCATATGGATCGAAGCGAGGATATGGGTCGACCATCAAGGAGCTTTATCACTCTATGCCACATCGTGTGGCAGCTTGCACCCAGGTCATTGTCAATTGGGTCCACACCTAATTGAGCTCGTTATTTTAATAAATCATTCAATTTTTCTGTCATTTTAATCATTTTCTATTCTGTACATACTTTTCCTATCCGCCATTTTTTGTCTCCATAGGACAACTCCTTCTTGGAGCGTCGGTTTTTTTTTGTTATAGAGTATATATATATATATATATGGGGGGGTTCGGCTAATTATCAAAGTATTAACTGCATGTTCAAAGATATTGTAAAATCAGTTCTTCAGTTACTCGATAGATGGCACCACGAATCAGCGCCATGTGATAGCTCGTTTCCCGATATAGCTAAACTCCGAACGCCAGCGCGCTTTCCAACGCCCATCGCTGATATGCGATAAAATTGGGTAGCCATTTACCTTTCTCGAGGGAACTAGTTAATCCAAAATCAACCTGCACATAGTGTAATTTCGTTACTAAAGTAGTAATTACTTTATCTAATCAGGAATAAAATAATGATTCAACTTCGAGCCTCTTCAATGAACTGGAAAATGTCAACACCCGAACCCTTCCCCTAGACTCCGAAGCACTTGGAGGTGTCTTGTCCAGACGGATACTTCCTATATATGTGTGTGTGTGTGTGTGTGTGTGAAATATATTTTAATTAAGCTTAATTACACAATTTTTTAGAAACTGCAGATAAACTAAGAAGTTAATTATTCTTCGAAAAATTAGAAGTTACTTAGAAAACAGTAAATACGGTATTTGAAAGATAATATATGTTCGATCCAAGAAATTATCTTTCTCCTTTTTATTTCATTCATTGTTTGCTTTAAAATTTTTCGGAAAAATTAAGCTCTAATATTTCTGTAGCCAGAAATCGTTACATCACTATCAGCAGAAATATAAAAAATTGGAATCTTTTTTTTAAAAAAAAAAAAAAAAGAAATTAATGTAATGAAATTTTTTTTCAAAAAAAAGTTGATCTATGTTTTTTTTTACTTTGAACAGTAACGAAATTTTCTAAAGTATTAATTCGACGTATAATATGAAGACAACCAATAAAAAAGAGTACTTGAAGTCTTTCCCAACACGCGGGTTAGCTCTGAACATTTAATTGTGAATTGGACTTTTATACTTATTATTAGATTACACCCAAGCCTACGTTAAGTTTATATTAATCATTGTTTAAGGTCAGGGATAGCAAATTTACCAATATTTTCTATTAGGGATAAACCTTTGAAATTTTGAAAGAAAACAGATGAATTGCCGGAAATTCCTTAAACCGTGGATGTAAAGCAGAAATAAATATATGAATGAAACGTTTCATTTGATATTTTTGCATTCACGTATGATCTCACATCTAATCAAAACACTTTGGTCTCTTAATAGGGATCTAATTGTCGTGCAAAATATTCCTGCCGTAGAGAAAGATCTTTCAGATTCCACTCTTGCAGGTTTCATAATTATTAGATAATCATACTCTTTTTTTATATATATCCCATCTCCTTTTATTTTCCTGTTGTAAATACGTACACCATTTCCTTTTTAAAGAATTTTAAGAACAAAATTTAATGCCAGTGACGTATTATTATGTTGTGCTCTTTTTTTTTTTTTTTAATTTGATCAAGCAGTTAAGCATCTCCTTTATGAACAACATAATAGCAGAAATCGAAGGGTAGTATAATATACTAATATGTGCATTATTTATCAAATTACCTCTAAAATCAATACAGAGACAAAATTAGCTAATTCTACCGGTAATCTGGGGCTGAATACAAATTAAGATTACCTTATTACGTTTCTGTATAACACGTTTAAAGCTTCTATAAAGTTTATGATATCCAGGTCGTGAACTCGCGGTTGGCGTTATTTCTATCTAATTATGGGTTCATACCTTGGGTTCATACCTAATTATGGGTTCCTCCGTTTGGCGTGGTGTGAAAGTTTGATGAGGGAGGTATCAGTACATTTGTCGTCCTCGTCACTTGACCAAGGTTCAAAATAAAGAGTTCCGTCACCTTTTGCCCTCGTATTGCTTCTATGTGCGACGTAAACAAACGATCCCTCAATAAATTAAATAAATTTTCAATAAATATCTATTTATTAATTTTGTTTCGAGTTTTGGTGAACAATTCATTCATCCATGTATGAGATTGGGAAATTATTGCAAGATGGTTTGAAACTTCTTTTTCTATATTCGGTCTCAATTTGTTAATCAAGTTTTAAATTTTCAATAAATCGAAACGAATCACGTGTCATTTTCTGGAAAAAAAGGTAGAAAACAAAACTGGAATCTAATTCAGGTCAGATATTCGGATACCATAATACACTGGGTCAATGTTCAGCAATTGTTTTTGAGAATAACTCTTAGTTAATTGGAGTTGAATGCATATTAATGTCAGATTTCGCTATAAAGAACCGTAAACTCAATTGTTTATGAACCATTTCTGTAGATTTATTTCTGCAAAAGGAATAAGCTGTCACATTCGATGAAGATCTATACTCGCGGTGATGTCATCTGCAATATTCCTTAATAGGTTCCTGCCACTTCGAGAAAGATTACTAAAGAATATTTCTATACTTGTGATTAATTCATGTGAACGTTTTCTTTCAGGAAGAAGAAAATAAAAATCAGACATTTTGGGAAGTGTTGAAAATACCAAAAATGCGGAACAGAACATTTAATATGATATATATCTGGTATGAGATTGATTCTTAATTTTTCCGATTTAAAAGACCTTAAAAATTTAATTCTTAAATTTATGAATAGAAATAATACTTTTAGTTAAGCTATTTTAAGGGAATTAGTTGTTTTCTTTTTGTATGAGTGAACACACAAATCATGTTTTAATTTACATTTTTTAAAAAGGACCGATCTTTTAAAAAACAAGTTATAATTCTGAAAAAAAATTATAGGTAAATCAGGTGCTTTGCGAATTTGTTTTCATTAAAACGGAACAGTAAATTTGTATCTCATCTGATATTTGTATTACATTTCAGTTATATTTGTTTTCAAATTATAAACCAAAGATGCTTTTATACAAGAAATGAATTATCATTATTCAATCTCATACTGTATGAAGGAAATTTTAAACATGTTTGTTCCAAGACAATAATGAAAAATATAAGAAAAGTTGTTAATTACGAGGGTGACTTTAAAAGTACCAGTTTTTGACGTCAGATGACGTTGCTGAAGCAATTTGGTTTTACCATTGTGTGCCTCAATCTAATATATATATATATATATATATATATATATATATATATATATAAATCACCGCCAAAACAAATTAAATATTGATTCAAAATTTTGATTGCTGCCACATCGAGTTGGTACTGTCTTTGAGACCTGAATTCCTCATTATACACAGGAAGCCAAGAAACAATGAAAAAAAAGAGTTGCTACCGGTAAATCTGTTCAAAGAAGGCGAAGGCGGCCTGAAATATTATACCAACCAATTATACCAATTTGAGACGCGAAGGGATCATATTAATTAGTGGCGGATCCAGAAAAAGTCTACAGTGGGGACACAAAATTGACTGAGGGTCACAATAGTTTTTTTTTTTTTTTTAAATAAAAAAAAACGTATCTGAGTTTCATTATTTCATTTATTATTCATGCTTACTTGGTCTCCTCTTAATCTAAAAATAAATTAAATATTATCTCCAGTATAAATTTGAAATTTATAACTAAAACTTACTTTACGATAGTTATCTCGGTCCTGTGCTCAAACTCCACAAACATATTTGAAGTAAAACAGCAAAATTATACTTTTAAATTTGATAGGATTAATTTGGTTGAGATTTCTTGTAAATGTATGTTGTTTTGTTTGTGCGTGAAAAAATGATGGGAAGGGGGGCATGTGCCCCTGTGCCCATCTTTATTTTACGCCTGAATTACTCCTTTCCTAACACGGGTACCCTTTCAACCTTCTCATACATTTTGATTATTTCCCATTTTATTAGGGTCATATCCACGAAACTAAATGTTCTATTGCTTCCCATAGGATTGTGAATGCTTTCTTATATTACGGCTTGTCTTACAACACAAATGACTTGGCGGGGAATCCGTACCTCAACTTCTTTCTGGCGGGTCTTCTCGAATTCCCCTCCTACGTCCTGGTGTTCTGGAGCATCAAGAAGTGGGGACGTCGCCCAACTCTAGTCTATCTTATGCTTATCGGAGGAGCTACGTACGCAGCTGACCTACCAGTACCCAAAGGTAAATAAACTTCATACTCTGCGGGATCATCAGAAATAATGATTGGAATTTGATGGGGTAGTAGCAAAAGGAAACTATTTTACGTAGGAAAGTAGGGGCGCAGAGGACGTATGAAGTAGTAGAGCAAGGGAGTCAAACTCTGTCATGTGCCAATATCGAACACGTAAATTCGGTCCGGAAGCAGCGCAAACATCATATGTTTGCACATGTTCTTCTACATTTGTGCAAAATTGAATTTTTTTACAGTAGCTTTCTCTCATGATGCAGGAAGGTGCCCATCGACAGTTGCAGTCGAGGAAGCAATCACACAGCCCGTCGAAGAAACTCCAACAAATAAAGTGCAACTTGTAGTTTGTTTCGTTCTCAGCAAAGGATCGTATACAGCTCGAGGAATTCTTGCGTCCTTATAATTTGCAAAGAGGGGAGTTCATACTACTTCTGTGAAGTCACAAAACCGATCGTCTGCACTATTAGTAATCGTTTTCCATAAACGGAAGCTGCGGATAGACACCGCTCTCTTATATGTCATACGTTCTTACGAGATACTTTCCTACGTGAAATCGTGTTTTGCTATTCCCTGCTTCTCAACCAAATTAGAATAATTAGTTCTGATACACATGAGAAATAAATGCAAATGTTGAGATTTTCTCATATGATCTCCCTATCAACAATAAACAGCTCAAGAATATCAAATTTCTTTTTATTTTTCAAAAAATTCCATATCGAGAGAATGGTATCACTGAACATATAACCGAAATTAGAAAATATTACACACTAGAGTTCTAGAAATTAAATTCATAATTTGAAAAAAGGGTAAGTTAACTTTCCTTTATTAGCAATATAGTTCTGATTAGCAGCATACGTTAAATGGATGTTAATAGCGTATACCTATTTATAAATTATTTCTAAATAAATGATTTGCAATATAATTCCTATTTAAAAATAAAAACTGGACTTGTGGGCAAAAGATAATGAAATGAAGGTACTGATATATGATAGAGAAAAACTCTAGAGAATCCAAGAAGCTACTTATCTGGGAATTGTTATGGGCACTAGATTAATTTGGAATAAACAGGCCTATAAATTAAAGGGTATTGGCAGTACAAGAAATTGACTGCTTAAGTGACTTACTGGTGTTAAATGGGGTACAACTCAGGATCTTCTGTATACCACCTATAAATCAAATATTAGACCTGTTATTGAATATCACAGTGAACTCCTGATAACTGCTTCTGAGGCGGTGCAGGAAAGCATGGATATCACTCAAAATAATACCCTTAGAATTATTGCAGAAAAAAGCATTCCCTACTCCAATCCTGGCAATACAAATACAGACTAAAATTGAGCTTATTTCCCATCGTAGAAAAATTATTGCTCTCAAGTTGGAGGAAAGACTGGGGAGACGAAGTGACTTTTATGGACGATTTATATCCCGGCAGTCCATAGTTGAACAGCTGATACTGGCTACATTTCTCTGTGTTCAATGTCCTCACGTTCAGAAGATGAGGAAGTAAGGAGAGAAAGGGTATGAGCTCTGGAAACTTCCTCGTCGCTAATCGTGATTCAAAATAACGAGATTTGTCGCCACTAACCCTCGTGTTGCTTCTAAAAGCGACTTTAATTATCAATAAATCACACTATTTTCTTGCGAAAAAAATATTTTAATGTAATTCACTCTACTACAAGGAATGAATTTAAAATAGCCTTCGCAAACTGGTAGGAAAACAGAGATTTTTCATATTCTTCCATTTCAGCCCAATACTTATTCACTCATATTCATTTCCATGGTTACAGATTTACCGTGGATGAGCACGAGTTTGGCACTGATGGGAAAGTTCTGCGTGACAGGCTCCTTCGGCCTATTGTATTTGTACACATCGGAGATTTTTCCCACGGGTGTGCGTAACGTCACCCTTGGATCATGTTCCATGTGCGCACGTGTCGGCTCTATCCTCGCACCCTTCATGAGAGACTTGGTGAGTTGTACTCCAGAAGAATTCTTCAAAATTTCTTAAGATGTATATAAACTGCAGTTAGAAGTCGTGTAATTTTTGCATTTAGCAACTTGTATTCATAATTCCGTTAGAATTAGCAGGAACATATTTTTTTATAATGACATTATTATTTGTTGAGTTTTCACTGAAATATTGAATTAGTTATTAAATAAAGTTTATTTATCATGAAGTAGGTAACAGAAAATTCAATACAGGTATTCTAATTATATAGTTTTCTGCTAAATAAGAATCATACGAAATAACGTATCTGACACCGTTTGTTTGCGATGTTTTTAAAAAACCCACTATCACATTTCATTTGCAGAATTCAGAACATTTTTTTTTTATTCAGTCGCCCATTTTTTATGGAATGCATTTGTCTCTATCCTCCTAAAATGATTCTTACTACCTACCGCTCCAAAACGTATATTTAATATTCAATCCTTTTGAATTTGTAACATGCCTAAATACTAACAAAAAACATTTTTAGAATTTTATAAACAGTCTCTGTTAAAAAAATTATCTCTAAGCATATCAATCAATGTTGTATTAATATATATGTATACATTAGAAGCTCTTATAAAGTTTGCTACTTTTCAAATTAAAATGAACATTTAAAAAGTAGAGCCACAAAATTTAGCAAAAACGGCCGAATACAACGCTTATGTGAAAGTATTTGCGAAGAATGATCGTGTTTCATTTCCCCATAAAGGAAATATATAAGCTGCAATTAAAATATAACTAATTGTTACAAAAAGCTGATATTGAAAATTGCTTATAAGTCTTTAGACCGTTTTAACGTTAGTATCTTTGCATACAAATTTGCAGGTTTGCTTAGGTCTGATCAAAATTTTTGGATCAATATTCTAATGTTTTTTCCTCTGTCAGTGATAAATCATTCGAATGTAAAAATTCCATAGTATAAATATAAATGTGTGGTCTATTTTATTCCAACTAGAGAGGAAAAGAAAAAAAAACAATTTTATATATATATATATATATATATATATTTATATATATATATATATATATGTATTTATATATATATATATATATATGCGCTTAAGTTGTTAAAAGGGAATTAGTGTTATCACAAAAATAGATATATTCTCCTTTTCCCACAATAGTTTAATTTTCTTCCACGGAAATTTAGAATTTTCACTAATTTTCATATTCATTCACACACACAAAATAATTTCTTAAAATATTATAAGATGATTAACTCAGAATTTTAAGAAATATAAGAAAGCTATAAGAAATTAATCTGAAGTTCCAAAATATGCAAGTAAATCAGCCCCCAATAATTTATTGTGATGTACATTTTTTTCAATTACTCAGATTAATGTAATATGCTATTGTGTTTCATTACTCAGTTTTAAATAATGTAGGCAAATATTGATAATTCTGGTTTCATTTGGGCTTCATCTTCTAAAAATTGAAAAGTAAAGGAACTATTTATCCATTTTTGGAGAATCTTTTTGTAGGGAAGAGCGACGTATCCTGAAGTTCCGAACGTGTTGTACACACTTCTGGCGTTGACCAGTGGTCTTCTAGCTTTGGCGCTGCCGGAAACTCGAGGAAGGGATCTGCCCAACACATTTCAAGAAAGCGAGAGTATGGGAAGGTGAGTGCAAATGGATACAGACTTTAACATCCAAAGGAATCAGGGTGTTGATAATCCTTTCAAGAAAATTTACTAAAAAATCTTAACACACATTTCATAAATAATTCTAAATACACTTGAAATTGAAGGAATTAATAAGGGTTCTTTTAAAATATAATATAATATGGTTTCTTAAAATTATATCTATTTGTGTTAACAATCTACTCATATTTTTTAAAAAAAAGTTCTTACTTTTATCTAGAAGCCTTAATTTAAAGTAAACTTTGTTTTCAGAATTCAAAATGCATTATTTTTTGATAACCAAGTTCATCTTTTCGAACTAAAAATAACTAATTATCTTTTCCACGAAACCATATATTTGTATTACTATCGTCCGGTTTCAAAAATATTAACAGAAAAATAATTCAACTAGTCTACAAAAAATGAGTGAAAAGCCCTAGTGAGAATTTAAATTACACTAAGAGATCAATAAATAGTTTTCAATGTTTTTGCTGTTGTATCTGTTTTTTTCCTAAATATGCAATGTAAAAGAAAAAATGGTTTACTCTGAAATATTAGAATTGTTCTTGTGTCTAGTTCTTATTAGAAATGTTTGAATTCCAAGGGAATCAAGTGTTATTAATTGATGCTTGTTTATGACCAACTTTTTATAGCAGGAAAAACAGAATTGTTTTTGTAATATTTAAAACCTAGAAAACAAGGGTGATAGGTTTTACTGATTGCATTTAGATAAGTTAGAGTAAAATCTCATTAAAAATTAATTAATATCAAGCCCACAAATTACTTAATTTTAGTGACCTAAGCAATCCATCATGATATCTTTGAGGAAATGGTTTGCAAAAGAATCACTATCATGAAATATTTTGATGAAAACCGTTTGCAAAACCGTGATTGATTAAGATACGCCGGTGTTTGTTAAAAAGCCTGTGCTAGTTTCGGATTGAAAAAAGAGCTGTTTCATTCAATTCTAATAGATTCAAATGTTATTCCACTCACACAGGCAAAGTTTCTAGATTTAATTTAAACAAAGGAAATAAAGACATTACAACATATTTTTAAATAGATTTCAGTATTTTTGAATAATGTTATAAATGATTAAGTTAAAAATGCTAGGAATCTCTGTTAATAAATTATAAAACCACTCGTCTAAAAAAATAATTAATATGCACTTGGTCCTCCATTTTCCCCGATCGCCTCAAACACACTGTTTTTCATTGAGATGACCAGGGGGTTGAGTTCAATTTCATAAATATTCTTTTACTGTGGCTACTTCCAGTTCATGCACTGATGAAAACTCTTTATTATCAGCATACATTTTGCGACATAATATATCCCAACGGTTTTCTACAGAGTTCAAGAATGGACTTGGACTTGGCCATATCAAAAATTAATATTTTTTGAACTATTCCTGAGTGGAATTAGTTGTATGGCAAGAAGAAAAAATAGAGCCTAGTGAAATATCTAGTTAGCAGAATCTAATAAAGATCCAAACGATGTCAGGCTATCATACAGGATAACTTGTTATTGTCAGAGTCCATACATCCCTATGTTCGCAGCAGTTCGCACAATCCATTGTCTCTCTAAGAGTTCCCCAAACCATTTTACTGATCCTCCTCCCATTTGACAAATGAAACATTATTTCGGTTCCTTCCTCAAATCATGCAAATAATATTTGTAGACCGTCAAGGTTAAACTTTTTTTCCTCAGAAAATATAAATTTTTCCGCTCATACTTCCATGACATGACATTTTTAGGCCATTTAAATATTTTATCTCGATGATGTTTCAATATCTTCGGTGTTTCCTCATTCATATAAATTTTGTTTTAGTATTTGATTTATGAATTTTCGAATTGCGACAAATGATGTTTTTTGCTGAAACGTACCGAAATTTTACGAGTCGAAAGACCTTTTCTTTAACTAAATATTTGAAATATTGTCGATCGTCCCGTGATATCAAAATCATTTCTCTTCCAGATCATTTTATTTTGTTTGAATCATCTTTTCTAATTATGGCACCTTTAGAACACATCATTATCTTAAATATTCCTCTTTTGTAGATTTACCAATACCCTTATAAATAAATTTTTTTTCACTTCGCCCTCAGATAATTCTGTCTCCAGAGGTATCATCAAATAAATCGGGGATCCCACAATCAAAACCTGCACCTTTGCTTCTCAAGTAATGCAGACATGAAATACTAACCATACGTTTCATAATGATTTGAATAAGCCATATACTATTATGTTAAGTTGCTCAAGTGGTCTTGTAATTTCTAAACAAATACCAAATTAAATTTTTAGAAAAATGAGTAGGTCTTAGAAAAATTTAGATTAATTTTTAAGTTGGCAGTTGGCACAGGAAGTATTTCCCGATCGATTTCAAATACACTCGCTCAATATTTTCATATTTTGTCTCCTTCTTCAGAAATGTGCAAATTCGTTAATTGTCTTATAATTTTTAACGCACTGGGAACTCTGACACTAAAAGAAAACTTTAATGCTAAACTCGTACATTTTCAAAATAATTTAGTTCATCAAACTTTAATTTTTTTTCGTAAATTAAACAGGTATGTAAATTAAAATTAGTAGGTAAGATGAGAGTACAATAAATTCCTTTGATATTGTCTTCTTTATAAGTCCAATGATCCCGCATGAAAATGATTAAAAGTCCGTATATATAAGGATTAACACATTAAGGCATTCATACTATTCTTATTAAAAACATTCATACTATCGTGTATAAAGATACCTGACATTCTAAAACTCTGAGAATCAATGTAAAATTATTATTCATTTTTAATTAATCTAAAAATTGTTTTTAACAACTCATTCTGTAAGGTCGGGTTATTCGAGAACTTCCCCTTAACTAATATCTGCGATTACTTTCTGATATTATATTTAAATTTTCAACTCCTTTCCAGTCAAATGAAATGTGATGATGCAAATTAAAAGATAAGAAGTGTAATGAATTTATTTGAAGTTAGTGATATATATAAGTGAAACAGAATTGAATGTAAAGATGTATAGTTGGAGGATGTAATAAGTTACAAATTGTAATGAAATGCTGTAGTTGATCATCGGTGATTAAAATTAGTTACAAGTGTTATCTCCGATGCTTATCACCCGCCTGTAGAGGGCGTCTTGCAAAGGACGAGTGTAAGTTGTCACTCACGAAACTCTTTCAGTGTCAATGTGTAAGTTGACACTCAAAAGAAAGGAACACGAGGTGATTTGATGTGCTAAAAGTAAATTGCGCAAGTCATCTAGGTAACACAAAAGAGCTTTAAAGAATAAAAGAAACTATTGTCATTAGTTAAAAGTCTGTTCTTTGTCTGAAGATTAATGACAAAAGTTAGATTAAAGTAAATGTGAAGTTAAAAGTAAATAACAATAAGTGGTGGTGTTATTAAAAGTTTATTATTAAGTAAAAGTGTGTTTCTCGAAAAAAGAAATGGAATGAGAAAAAGTTTTTGTTAGTAAAAGTACAAAGTTTTCCAACAGAAGTGACTCCTGATCAGAGTAAATGGTTGTAAGAGTCGAACTTGTTGTAATCTAGAAATGTCTCATTCGAAATGGGTGAGTTGATAAGCTAGAGCTTTGCTCTTAGTTCTAGGCTGAAATTCAGGCGCGTTGAGAGTTATTTCAGAGAATCTTATTATTTAGCTATCTTATATTATCTGTTCTTTTTTCCAATATGCAGAACTATGATGTCATACTCTGTAAACACATTGTAAGCTTTTATTTACTTTTGATTTCCGAAATATGTGTAATATTTATAATCTTTGTTCTAACATCTTTATTCTTGTGCAAAACTATTATCTAAAACTTTATTCTTGCGCAAAAAAATTCTTTTTGCAAATAAATGCTGAGTGCTGGAGTGATTGTCTTCCGGAGAGCCGATTTGTTACCATAAACCCCTTGGGTGTGCTTGGTTCCTTTGGTCATTCTGTCAATAGCCCTAAGGTTTATTTTTAGTGCGATGTGAATAAAAACAATCACAATCAATCGCAGTTTCTTAGTATCTTGATTCAAAACTGGGCGGCGGAAGATAAAACTTCTTTAACTTGTAACGTTCTTTACATTACCGTTTGTTAACGTTAAGGATCCTCTGCGGCGACATATTTATACAGATTGATTTAACGTCGCACTTATGAGCAACACTGGGGCTATTGGAGACGAACCTACTAATTTTGAACCTCGGTCAAGTGGCGAATATGATACCTGGGGCCTCCCTCTCTAAAATTCCACACCACGCTAATGAGAGAACTTGGAGCCTCGACAGATTTAACCTGCATCAACCCCACAATAATGTTGGTTTTTTGGGGGGTAAAAACCCGATCCCACGACTCGATGAAACAACTCCAGCTGCGAGTTCGTGACCATTCATCGCTGCCACGACATGAAGATTCCGCTACGGAGACATGTCTATCATACAAATAAAAACGGAATAATTTTCATGCGTAAAAATAAGCAGCATAAGTTTATGGCCCCTGCGATAAAATACCAACGACTGACACCAAACAGTTTTTGGGGGAGGGCTCTCCGATGGAGAGGAAATTTTCGAATGAAAAGAAAGCCTCAGATTCAAAGAAGTAAAAGGAAAATCGACTTGACGGAACACTACATATTTTACGTTTCGGAAGTAAAAAGAATTGTCAAATAAGTTCTCTTAGAGAAATCATAGCAGAACACAAACAAACATCAATGTTCTCTTCGCCTTGTTCTAGGAGCTGTTTCCAACGCTTAAGGAACATTTTGAAAAATTTGAGAAAAATTATAAAAATTAATTCAGTAATTAAAAAATTGTAGCTGAATTGGTTATTTCAAAAATCAAGTGAGTCAGGCTGTCCGAATTTTCCAGGAACAATAAAAAAAGTACAAAACACAAGAACTTTTTGGGGGACTGAATATAATGTTTAGGTTTAAAGTTTATGAGCTGTTTGCAATTTTTATTATTTATGAGCGGTATAAATTTAAACAAATACCTAAAAAATTGTCTTTGACTTATGCTGTTTTATCAAGATGAATTGTTGTATTTAATTAAATAAAACGGTTGTATTAACCATGATTTAATCAAAATTTACGAAGATATTGCATTATGTGAAGATGTTAATGAAGATAATTCTTTTCATGTTTTTCTATCATTAAGGTACATAATCGTATTCTCCATCACTCTCATGTCGTTTATTTTCAATTTCTGCAGTTGGACAATCAAATATGTTTGGATAGAGCTGCTCTTCCTGAATGCTATGCTGAACTCGCTTTAAATCGTCTAGTTTTTCTTATTGTTAATGTTTATGTTTTATTTTAATGTTAATGTTTTATTGTTTACTTTCGATGCGTAGGATTTAATTAATGGAAGTGACAAAGGGGCTGAAATTTCTTCATCAACATTAATGAGTTTTGAACGATTTTATCAATAAAATCCTACACAATATTGTTTGAACAGTAAGGAATGTAATGACTGGCGTGTTTCTTCCTCCAGATTGTGGGTGTGCCATTAAGTGAGCATTCGTGACAAATAAAAGTTATTTTTGGAATAATTTGACTTATATGGTTTTTGAAATGCCCGATTCAATTTCATGTTTCTTTTAACTTTCATTCCTTTAATCCAAACTCAGGCGGATATGTTTTTTACTTTATTATTACGCACACTCTGTAATGACTTTTGATAGTAAAATGGTCTTTTTTTGCAGATCCACTGATAAACCTGATAAAGGGAACGCTGACAACGCATCTGTATCTCTTTCTGAAACGTAATTGCTTCTCATGACGTCACAATGTGTTATTGTCTCAAGAAGTGCTTCGTGTTTCTCAAAAGAAAGGAATGTAATTCGAACATAGCCTCAAAAATTGTTGTTTCTGTGGTTACTCACGCCGAAAGCAATTGAAAACATTCTGAAGAGTTTGTAATGAAACATGAATAAAGGAAGAAGTTTTATACAGCTCACTTCGTTCTCGTTACTGTTTCTCATCTGTACAGAATAATTTATGAGTAACTTTTCGCGTGAAACATAAACTCAGCAGGTTTGATGCATTGATTGAAAACGTTATTTCGAAAAAGTGTTTCACACAAACAAATCTTCAGAAACAACATTCAGAGTTTTCAGAGAAACTCGAAGTTTTAAAATTTCTATATAATTTATTTATTTATGCAAATTGTTTATGCAAAGTTTTGCTGATTTGTAATGAATATTCGAACACGTTCCAATTGTTAAATTTCTGAATATTCTTTGAAAGAATAAAGAACAAACTAGAATAATATCATTTGTAAATTCATTTAATGCTCCTGGAAAAAGGTATTTCAATACAATCAAATTTAAGATATTTATAATCAATTCAAATTTTGGCTCAAACTCCTGAAAGAATTTAAATAATTGCCTTCCATTTTTAATAACTAATTTACTCAATGTGGTTTTTTTTTCAAAAAAATGATTATTAATCGACAAGCGAAATTTTTAAAAAAAATGACAACAATTTCCATTACAGTACTACATATTTAAAATTTATTTGTAAGAATTTTCCTAAAATTGTAATATCATTAATCAATTTTTACCCAAATACTCGTTTAAATAAAAATAATTTTGATCTTACGGTCCTTAATGATTCACGTGAGAAGTATCAAAAGTAGAATCGGAGAAGTAATGATGTTGGTGTATAATTTCGGAGATAAAATTGTGACAAAATACAAATATTTCTTATAAAATAAAATAATAATTTGTATAGATTATATTTCTTTTCACAAATATACTGCGGATTTTTTTTATATACTACTACTTTGAATAAAAGCAATTCGTGCTAATAATATGAAGAGAAAAGCATTTAAATCTTATCTTCTTCGATGAAATATGACGATAATGCCAAATATTTAAGCGTTTACCTCATATCTTATTGAGGAAGACAATATTCGAATGTTTTCTATGTTTTATTTTAAGTATAATATTTATTGTGAATAAAATAGCATCAGTTTGTAAACTAATCTTTGATGTGATTGCTCATTGTTAGAAGAGTGAAATCTTCAATGCGCATTGTTAAGAATTCCTTATATTTTCATTATACCTAGTTACTATTACACAATTTTTTCATTAATATAACACATCATATCATTGCATTTTATGAAATAATCGACTTTTCTCGAAGAATCATTTGACTTATAAAAAAAATGTTGTTAAAAGTACATCTATTACTTAATTTTCCGTTAATTACATTGAGTGGATGAAGTAGGAGAAGAGAAAATGTATGTTTTTCATAGTTTATAAAATATTAACAACATTCATATTTATTTTCGAATAAAAGGGATCACTCTTGTTATAAAAGCATTATTATTATTGATCTGTTCAGAAATTTGTCTTATTTGGAGGGATTAGCTTAAATCAGAGCAGGATAATATGGGAATCAGTCCAGAAGTATAACGACAAGGTTCCTTTTCTTTCTAACAATCTATTAATTCCATTAGTTAGTCATAATGTGAACAAAGCACCAAGTAATTCTTGCCTTGGAAGTGAAACCTTTTTTAACGATGCTACACGACTTTTCAATATCAAACTATTTGTAGTTTTGGTACTCAATATCTCTGTACGCATTTGGGCTGTGTTACAAAAATTCTCTAACCTCGTGTGGGTGGAATGAGTGAAATCAATCCAGCACGGAATACAATGGCAAATTCCGCTTTATTCACAAATGTTCTGAATAATTCGACACACGGGCAGCAGAACTTGGATAGTTGCAACACAAACAGAAACACAGCACTTGTACCAAGCACTTGTACTTGTGTCGTGACAGTCACAGTTATATGAGCAACGTTCAGCTCACCAGCTTAATAATTTGCTCTGCGGTCAAATCTCCGCAGTAATATTCTGCATTTCCAAGACAGTCCTCGACGGTTCCCAGAAAGTTGCTTCCGGTTGATTCGCTCGGCTATGTTACCGATAATTCCTTGGCAGATCCTCTCAGCCTACTCCCTGCGATTTTCCGATCAATCTCCCCAGCTTCACAACTCTTTGTTATTTTTCGGTGCTCTTGCCGGTGTGACGTCAGAGGAAAAATTGAGGAAAAGCCTGTTACTTTCTTTCCAGTGGAGATATCGCTTAGATTTCAGTACCTTCTGGAATCATCAATTTGTCTTCTAAGTGTCACCGAGTTTCTCGCCAGATTCGTCACCAAAATTAGTTGTCCTTGTTTAAACTTTCCCTGGCTGACTGATGAAATCAAATGTCTCTTTTCCTTCATAAGAAAACCGTTGTAAAGAAGCATCATCTTGGATTCGTAACAGATGAATCTGAAAATGTATGCAGAACCAGTTTGTAGTCTGAGCCACTAAGACATTATAAAACAATTGCTCAGAATCCTTAATTTGGACACTTGAGGTAGCAGCGAACACTACCGAGTCCAGGCGTTTATAATAATACTTGAGATTTCAGCATCCGAAGTAATTTTGTAGATCCATAACACTTGAAACGAGCATTTTAATCAAATAATATTAGATGAAAATAATCCTAGTGGATTAAAGAGTTCCCCCCTCCCTGCACTGCCTGCAACAAAAACAATTTAGTATTACTTTGCTGTTCTGAAATGTCAAGCAGGGCTTTTATGTTCATTGTGAGTCAGTCTTGTTTAATACTGTAGAATAACCCTACAATTTTACGCAATATGTTTGGATTGTCGAAAGAAGTACTAGGCAAGGGTTTTAAGTTTTGTTCTTGCTATATTTTCATCAATGTTTCGTTATTGGATATCCACTTTTTAAAATCTATACTATCCTCTTTCATTATGTTATTCATATCCAAAGAGACTTTCAAAGAGAGAATGAATGTTGGCATTGGAGCAAGATCCAAATCTGGCCAAATTATGTCAAACATTTGCTTATACGAGCACAAATATTTTTTAAACCAAATAAAAAGAAAACAGAAAAAAACACCTCAAATTGTTGAAAAAAATCATGTAAAATTATCGGATGAGAATCTTAAATACTGTTTAAAAATCAGTTCTATATAAAAATGCAAATACATTTCTGTGGAGGCTTTCCCTCACCAAGTCAGACATGTTTAAGATAAGAGAGTTTAAAATTATGATACGACGATGATGAAACTCTGAACAATCTACTAAAATGTTATGATGGTACAAGACAGGATGTACAATCGGGAACCATTTCTTCAAACAAAAAGATGCTGAAGCATAAAGCGAGTGTTAAGAAACAAAAAATATTAATTAAGTTTCTCGGTTTTTTTTTCAGATTAGGTATGTCATTAATTATTCATTAAGAATATCAAAATTTGACATACCTTTTCTGTCATTCCGGGGAGCTGGTGTTTTATATCCTTAGTTGCAAACAAAACAAACTCATTATCTTATGTAAAGAAAAACTCTGCACTTCCTTGTAAATAAAAATATATTGACATTGATTACAACAGTTACACATCACTATAAGACACAACACAGGTTACATAGTAGAGCAAAAAGCGTTCTCTCTCGTTTTTAGCTCAAGTTAAAGTTCGTTCTGTTTTTACGCTGCTCACTCCAAACAACAGCGTCCTCTGGCGGGAGTCACATGGTTTCAACTGGGAAAGTATTCAGTTCGGAACAGCGAGTATGTCCAGTGTGAAGAGGAATCATTTCGCATTTTAATATCAGATCATGCTCCAATTATGGGCTCAACCCCGTGTAATTTGCTGTGGGTCTGGAGGCTCCATGTTTCCTGCCAGGCCGTTTTAATAGCTTGGAGAATGAGTCATTTGAAGTCATAAAGAGAGACTAGTAACAGCCGAGGATTCGTTGTCGATCGTGCAGTCGAGTCCGCTCGTTCATTGCCCAAAACACCTACATGGCTAGATATCCAACAAAATTCAACATTTCAACTCCTGTTGTACAATTGGCATATATCTGTTATAAAAGCCACCACAATCTAATGTCACAAGTGTAATGTTTTCTGTAACAACCCCCAGAGCCTAAATGTCTAAATTTCCCAATGTTTTCAAAGCACTCATGTGTCCATCTATACATAGAACTTTAGAAAACTGGAATTACGATTAATTAAGGACACAATAAATAGCTACAGCTTCATCAGAGTAAGAAGTATCTAGATCAGGGGTCGCCAAAGTGGTCTATATAGACCCCTAGGGGTCTATTTAACAACAGTAGGGGTCTATCTGACCCAAGGGGTCGAATGGGGGTCTATTGGGACTCGAAGGAAAAACAGGTCTTAATACGCAAATCACACATACCTAACTACGTACGTAAAAATTTAAAATATTTTTATAATTGACTTAATATTATATTCTTTATAGAAAATAAAATAATAAATCAGAAAACAATCTGCCCCTTTTTTCCTTATGTGTTTTCGTATGTATACCGTGACGTCACAACTTGACCTTGTGACCAGTTTGTGAAACTATACGAAACTTTACGACCTTGTGACCAAAAATATGTGAAACTTTACGAAATGGCTCAGCCATTTATGCTGGCGTTTCCAAGTTCGTATATGGTTGAAGCCGGTTTCAGTCCCGTTAATTCAATTTTAACTAAAAACAGAAATAAATTAAATGTGGAGCTTCGAGGGGATTTACGGTTAAAATTGACTAATTTCGAACCCAATATAGCGAACCTTGCCAAGAAACACCAGGCACGCTCATCTTATTAAGAAGTAAAAAATCTGTAGCTACTTTACTTACTGTTTCTGATTTATTAAATATTTAGACTATTATATAGTTTTATTTTAATTACCTGAAAATTACCTTTGTGGGGGTCTATGGAGATTTCGAAAAATTATATAGGGGGCGATGATCAAAAAAGTTTGGCGACCCCTGATCTAGATGATAACTGTGATACCTTTAGAAGTGACACCACAACCGAAATATCCAGTTCCTTTCGATCCACTGAGAGTTTCAAAGAATCTTACATGTTATTTATCCTTGCGAAAAGGTTATTCATATTTAAACAAGTCTCAAGCACTTGAGTGACGAGAGTATATGACAATTATGTAAAATCTCGTCAACCATGAAAATTGCCTCAATCTCCACCGACCGAGGAAAGTTGATTCAATTCTAGCCGAAATGACCCAATTATTTTGACGATGAAAAATTAATTACGATAGCATTGAATATATCATCTTCATCGTGAGTCCGATTTTCCACAAATTCTCTTTAGGAATCTAAGTGATGGCATGCAATGATGGCTTCAGAGTATTTTTATTTCACCATTTACCTGAACCCCACACAGACTTGTGTGTATCGTGAAATCTGAAAACTTGAACAGTAACATTTTCACAATTCACAAGATCTTTAGTGGCAAAAATGATCTGAAGGTTTTTGTATTATTTTCGTTCAACGATATAATCAGAAATGCCCGATAAACGTCAGATAAAACATCAACTTTGTTTAATCGAAAAATATCAGATCAAAAGCATTAGAGTTCACCAAATTCAATCGTTTAAAAACAACTATTCGATTTCATCGGAACTTGCATCTTATACAATCCATGAAGAAATTACTTGCTGGAAAACCGCATGGTATAGTAAAAAGAAAACTAGCTAATCAATTGGGCTTGTTGGGTCTGTCATACTTTCAATAATCCCTTTAGTTATTTAGAATTTCAATATACTGCGTATACAGATAATGGCGGCGTTCTGTTTGAACGGAGATCTTCGAGTCTCTTGGTTGCAAAGTAATAATTGTCATCTAATCGATTTCAATACGGGCATATCTTGTAATACACGAGTTTTATTGAAAACTAACGAACCCAGCAATTATTTTTTATTACTAAATCTGAGTGAGTTTACAAATTAAAAAAATATAATACAAGTTCAATATAAATTCACTACCTCAATTAAAATGACATAATTGCATATGGTAATTCATTTATTTTTCTCTTTCATTGTTTTTGGTATTGTTTCGTTTTCTTCTTCGTCGGCGTTTCAAATTATTTGCTTATACTGGAGAAAATGTTGATTCTCCCTAAATTAATTGCCATCTGAATTTTCTCCATTCTCGCTCGAAACGAACATCTTTAGCTCCTCTCTGACATTTTGAGCAGCTCCATTTAATCAAGTAATTGCATAGCTCACAGCAATCCTCATTATTTCACACACACTGAGCATCATTTGTCACGAAAGATATTTCACTTCCCGAAACAATAATCTCGTAAAAGAGAAAGAAATGATTTGTTCAGCCTTTTTACATGCATTACTACAGTCGAAGGCAACACTGTTGAACACAATTTGCAGTCATAACAATCTGTCGACGCCATAACCCTTGCTGGTTGGTTAGTATGAAAGATGATGCAACATTTTTTCTCCATACATAAGCAGACTTTCCTTCCCGCTTGATTAAGATTATTTTGTTTGAGCAAAAGATAGTAACCGAATTCTGGCGGTCTAGTTTTTAATATCGGGGTAATTTGTTGATAAAATTCGCTCCGTGAAGGCCGAGGAATGATTTCTGTAGCACGGTTTTCATTTCAAGTTTCTACATTGATATCTATTTTATGATTGCTAATTCAGTTAAAGTACAATTGGATTTTTCGCACTACATTTAACAACTCTTGAACAGAAAGTTGAAGAAACATTTTTTACATTCATTAATTAAATTATTTTCATTGCACACAGAATTAACATACCTATCATTTTGTAAAATTAAGATTGTTTTTAATTGCACACATGTCAGGAACGGGAAATGGGGTAATTCATTATAATATAGCCCTATGTTCATTTTCTCTTTTTCTAAAAAGTCTATGAAAATGATGCCATTCGTATCTGAAAAATAGCTGTCGCCGATAGGACCGTCTTCGCTTTCTTTGGAACAGATTCACCGGAAGCAATTCCTTACTTTGATTGTTACTTGGCTTCCGGTGTGTAATAATAAATCCGGGTCTTATCGACGGTAAAAACTCGAAACGGCACCAATCAATTTTCATTCGATAGAAAATGGTTGTCAAATCAAACCAAACCTATTAATCAGTGTCACAATTGTTTTTGCACTACTTAACAGATGGCAGCACAGGGTGGAAACACTAACTTGCCAAAAACAACGTAATCAGTCATTAAAACAGATATTTCTTAGCCACCCTCGCAAACTTGTTTATTTGCGGTATTGTGTTGTTTCGGTTTTGTAACAAGAACACCTCACTTCACTTGTTTTATCGCTCGGTTGGGCTGTAGCAAAAATTTAATGATTTTATCCGAATACGGCAATTTATAGTTGTTTAAAGGCATTTCAAAAATTGTAAAACTATTTTATTGAAAATAACTTCACAAAATTTAATTCTTTCTAAGACTAATTGTTTTGGTGCTCCAAAAGTAGCTGAGCAATTCATCAGCTACATTTCTTAAGATTTCAGCTTATTCGAATTTCAATTTATTTACATTAGATAATTCAGTTATTTGGTCATTAACGAGCAATCGTTTCTTTCCAATCTGGCTTTCGTACAAATAATCGTATGAATCATCAATACTTAGTAAGCGTTTTCCGAAGCCTGTTGATGACATTTGCAAGTAATAGAGCTTTTGATATTCGTGTAAATACTTGTATATCACTAATTAACGTTACGAATTGAGACCTGAACCACAGGCCTGGGAATAGTTATATGGCATAGAAAGCAGTTTTATTTCGGCTCTTCTGTGGTCGAATGCGAGTTTTCATTTACAGATACATCACAATCAGGATTTAGTAAAATAAGAAGATTTTTTTTTCTTCAGTAATTTCAACAGTATCATTCATTTTCTGCAAGAAAAAAAAATTCTAAATTTCATCCAAATAGAATTCATATAATGTTACTGTTAATTTTGAATTTTCGGATAAAGAAATTCTAAGGAAAGCTTGCAAGCACCTTCAAGTTTGCTTGATGCTTTTCTATAAGAAAACTTTCAAAACATTTTCCTTATTCTATCGTTTGCTACTTATTTTCCATTTGAAACTGAAATACAGAAGTGATTGTTTATGAACGTCTCTCTGGAAACAACCCTAGGACTACGGAACTCGTTATTTTTTAACTTCGGTCCAGGGACGAGGATAACATCTGAGCAGGCACCTGCCTCTCCAAACTCCCAACCACGCCAACGGGAGGACTTCGTACATAGACCAGACTTAATGCACCTCAATCCCGGCTACAGGGCGGGACTTCAGTGGCATCAGGACTCGAGCCGATGACTCAACGAAAACAAAGCTGGCCGCGAGTCTACGACTATGATCACTAGGCTACTGTGGCCAACAAGATTGTTCCTGTTAGCAGAGTTTATTACAAAACTCGGTATAGCATTTAAAAAAATGTAATTCAGTTAGCCTAACATTACAAATGTAAAGAAATTCAATATCTCGATGTGTGTGTGTGTGTGTGTGTGTGTGTGTGTGTGTGTGTGTGTGTGTAAGCTATATTACACTTAATTGTCAAATACAAATTCCATTCTTTAAATTCACAAAACTTCTCTTCTACGTATTTGATTCAAAATTACTTTCAGTAAGAAATAAGTAAATAAGTAACTTAAAAAAGTGTTTTTAAGCAAAGCTAATCGAGAATAGTTTGTGAAAATATTAGAATCATGGAAACAGTGAAGAGATTAATTTATCCTAACAAATGTCGTTAAGGATAACGACTCCTTGAGTCATTTCCGCTCTCTTCTTTCCCAATATGAGTAAGTGAGCATTCACGAAATGGACAAGAGATATGGGCATGACATTGTCGTGTGACATGTTTAGAGGCGAATGAGAAGAAGGGTGGAAATGTCACTGTGCGGCGATTTTTTGTCGAATGAGACTAGATCGCTGCAGTTTTGAATCCAACCCTCGTATGGGTGCTTTTACTCTCGATTGTTTTAATCAAGATAAGCCGCTGCTTGGACTTATTTCACTGATAAAAATTCTCACCTAGCATAATGTTTCAAACAATATCAATTTAGGCACTAATTTCTAATTAAAAAAACGTATTAAGTTTAAACATCTTGTAAAGCTATGTTCCGAATAATGATAGTTATTTGATACTGAATCTACAGCTACAAATCTTCGGTCAAGCGATACATCTGTGGTGAGTATTAAAAATACTATCGACAATTTTATGATTAGTGATATAAGCCATCACTATTGTTGTTAATCTAATAAAAATATTAATAGTATTATTTTCAATATATGAATACACTTAAAAAATATCGAATTGATATTTTACCAAAGATGATTTTTTTTACCGATCCGCTGATAAAATATGAAAATGTTGTTCTGATAATATTAATTTACTACAAAATATGATTTTCCTTAAGAAATTCAACCCACTTGATTTCTTTATAAATGCACAGTAATCAAATGTGCCCATATGTAGGAATTCTATCTAGTTAAATTCAGGTCAATATATTTGAAGTTTTGTTCGAGGAATCTAAAGAGCAGATTGAAGAATAGTTCTTTAAAAATGAACAGGTACAGGAAAGAATAGTTTATCTGAAAGAACAGAAATTTCCATCCCTATTTATATACTTCCAAAAAAATTGTATTATTAATTTTCACTCAATTTACTTATTTATTTTTAAAAATATTTTTCTTTATTACATAAGTTACTTTTTCAATCAATGTTTTGTACAATATTTTCCCCTCTTTTTTTGATCACTGCGTGATACGTAGATTGATATTTAATAACTACACTGCAGTATACGACCTTTTAATGGAGATTGTTTTCTACAAGCGGTTTCGATCTCTCTTAATTTCTTAAACTAATAGAGAGCTGCACAAAAAGTTTGATTTTTAAGGATTTCAATATATAAAAAATTCTAACATCTCTAAAAAAGAATTATGCCTGATACTTTACTTTTTGAATGTTTCTGTAATTTAGATTTTTAAAACTGCACTCATATCCAAAATTATCTTTACATGCATAAAATCAACGTTTTTTCAGAAACTGTAAACTATTATTTTATAAATTTTGTTTGAAGGAATCATAACATCATAGCACATAAATACAAAGAAAAAAAATTCAGAACGCTGCATATGATTAAAAGCTGTAGCTTAAAACAATAAAGATGACAATAATATTTGACAAGGTGAGTTCAGAAAAAAAAAAACAATAACTCAAAAAAATTAAGACCCGTGGTATGTGATCGCCCCTAACTTCTACTCACATATCACAACGGGATTTAATGTTGTTAACCACAATTTTGGGAATGAAGTCCCATTTCTCCTCCAATGTGGTCTTCGGGACATTCACATATCTAGCAGCAGAATGTATCCGTGCAACTGTTTTTTCTAGATAATTTTACATTTGATACAGGTCAGGTGATTTTGCCGCCCTCAATGTTAGCTCAATGGTTTTTCTTTCCATGAATTCTTCAGTAAGATTCCATGACCTTGCAGCCCCCGTTCTTCATTATTCAATTTATTGCCGTCTTTTAGGCTAATATACAGGGAAATAAGTACTTAACTCCAGTTGAAGAGACGCAAGCGCAAAATAAAATATTTTGTTTATCTCTGAATAAAATATCTCAACCTCTCTCGAATTCCTTTTCACTCGCCATTCCTAGATTGTGATTTGAAAATGAAATCTTACCTTATCATATCACTAGGTTCTGGATCCAACAATTCTTCTGGCAGTAGTTTCGCATCTTGGCACTTAGACAAAGAATTATTTCAATCCAAAGTATTAATTACGATATTTCAATCCAATTTATTAATAACTATCATCTGGACGTAATCCTCTGTCTCCTAAGATTTTTCCAATTCTATTTCTTTTATATACCACTATCTCTTATTCTCTTCCATCATCACCTAATTTACCTAGTCACGTTTCATTTAGGTTGAGAAGAAATTGTAATTTTATTTAATTCAAATTACTGTAAAGTCTCTGAGATTAGTGAAGAGAAACTCCCGAATAGTCCAACGTCACACTCTCATCCCGATATCACTGACAGGTCACAGTAATTCTATAATTCTATTAAAAAAATGTAAGAGGCGAACGTCCATTTATCCCTATTCCCACGCTTACCATCACACCTGTACTTCCAAAACGGTCCCATACCATAATGTTCGAAGTAAGATTTCATGTTCCTGACTCACTCCAGTCGTAAAAACTTTTAAAATCAGATATTAAATTAAATCTCGCCTCATTAGTAAAGAGAACTTGTGTCCATTTAGTAACTGTGATGCTCTTTGCATAAATTAAAGCGATTCCTCTTTCATTGTGAAGACAATGAGATTCATTTCCATGGCTTTCTGGTGTAAAGACCTTGTTCATTAAGCATTCTGTATACAGTCTGCCATAACACAATAGTTCTAGGAACGGTTGCAAGTTTTGAACTTAACTATAAGCAGTAGACTTCCTGTCACGAATCAATTATTGTCATGTACTGATCTTGAGAATCAGTCGTCACACGTTTTCCTTTACAATAATTCCAGAGTTCTGAAATGTTTTGTGTAGCGTAGAAAATTCCGTTTTGAAATACTCACAAATCTCGTTACTTCTGTGATTGTCTTCCCTGCTTCTCAACAACCCCCCAGTAATTCGCCACTTCACAGATTCTTTCAAATGATACTTTCATAACAAACTGTTTTGTGTCTACAACGGCTCTCTTCCAGAACGACGACAGACACAACACCTTAATATTAATCTTTTGGGGATCTCTTTTAGCCTAGCTACTAAGAACACTGAAAAACGCGACCGGGCAGTTTTACTTTGAACTCACAGATTGACAGTTGAAAACACCTTTGGCCCTCTTGGTCCGCAAACCTCCACCGCAGCGGTGAAGAAAAAAGCTCCTTTCGAAATAGCTCTCCAGATAAACAAGAGGACATCACAGCCTAGAACTACTATTTGAACGTACACGAGACGCAAAAATCTGCTTCGACTACGGAGCATGCGTCAAATGTACCAACCCTCTCAACTAAAAACAACGGATGACGTCAAATGGAAACTGCCCCAAAACTAAACTCAATATTGCAGGAATGGGGGGGAGCTGATATATATTGGAGAAATGGCTGTAAAAACATTATTATAGAAATAGCGTTCAGATTGTTTCTGTTCGTATCATCACGTTGATTCGGATAGGGAGTAGGCGACGGCTTTGTTTAACAACGACGACAGAAGTTAAAATATCTTAATAACTAGCCCGAAGTCTTTTGACCTAGTAAGAGCACTGGAAAAATCGACTGAACAAGTTTTCACCGGATCCACACATCGAAGCTTCAAATCGACCCTTTCACACAAAGTTAATAGATTTCCTCCGCCTCGGGGTAAAAAGACACGCCCCCAAAGTGACGCGAACACTTTATGCCTTTGGAAATCCTTACACCCTGAAATCAAGTGTTTTATTGTAGAAATTCACGATACTCACTTTCGAAGCGCTTGATTCACCTTCGAATGACGTAATACCCTGATTTGCATTTCAGAAACCATTTGATAGTATTGCTTGGATAATGCCAATTAGGCTTATCTTTCACGCATTCTCTGCAAATATGGAATACATCGATTGGGTATTTCATGAATCTTAACTCTTTGATATGTAACAACAATTTTTGACTTGGATGTGTATTATTTTTGAAATTGTATACTTTCAGAATTGCAAAATAATTATTCCTCAATTAATGTAAACATTTTTGGAGAACTCTAAGTAGATAATTTTATTTCTTTGGGTATTCGTGATAATGATTTAAAATTAGATGGAATCCATTTGAAATTTGGTCTTATTTCATGATGAGAAAGAAGCAATTAACAATTTTAAGTAAATGAATTAATTAATGCTATGATATCAAAATTTAGTTTCATTTTGAATTACTTTTTGTGAAATCAGTTTCGGACATTTGCAATGAGAAAATGCGAAAGTTGCAGAAAACAAGTTCTTTTTTTTTTCTTCTTCTTTTTGATAACTGAAATTACTTTGCGTGACAATTAAAGAAAACTTTTTTTTGTGTCAAATGCATCTCATAATGAAAAAAAATTAAGCATCAATGTATATATTCTGTAAAATTAATATTTATGAATGTGAAATCGAAAAAGAGACTACTAAATTTCCCTTCTCTAAATCAGATCAAACATCATTTGACAGAGATCTCGCAATAGTAATACTGATTCACTGAGGGCTATACTACTGTTATATGGTTTTTTAAAAAACTTTTAAATGGTAAGAGTAAGTCTAGGACTAAAATGGCGTAATTAATGTTGTTAAAGGTGTGTGAGTTTCATTCTAGTTATATTTCTTAATTTAAATTATATTTTTGTGCTAGAGCTGGTTTTCATTTATTTGCAGTTTTCATTGAATTAAGAATCAAATTAAAGGTTTTCTGATATTTTTCCTTTTTCTTTTTCTTCATTTTTGCCTGCTTCTGACTTTGTTGCCTCATTAAGTGGTTTTGGTTTATAAATCTATCACTAATTGCGAATGTTTCATTAATAAAACTTGTTTATATAAGCAGATTACATCTATCCTAATCTAAAGACGTATATTGTATAGCTTTCCTCTTGTTCCCATTTTGTTCATTTTTAAAAGATTTTCCTTTTTCAATTTTCTCTTGCTGTTTTACTACATGCTCTTTGCACATTTCTTTCCCCCTCTCTTTCTGTCTCATTTGCATATATATATATATATATATATATATATATATATATATATAGAGAGAGAGAGAGAGAGAGAGAAATATATAGCTCTATTTTCAATTACCAAAAAAAAAGTGACCTTTTAAAATTCTCATGAGATATAGCAACGTGGATTATTTTTCAATGTAAGGGGGCGCTACGAGCGCAGCGAAAACTATAGCAAACCTTCTGTAATGAATCGGAACTGATAAGATCGCAGTGGAATTTTATGCCTGCCTTGTTAACTGAGTCTTTAGTTCCCGCGAATAAAGATTTTCTTCAAGGTGCCCAACCAATGGGACATGAAACTTCGTATTCGAAGTAAGTTAATTATTTGACACTAAAAGAACATTGATCTAGTTGGATAAAATGTAATAATTAGTTAAATAATGTTGTTGATAAATACTAATGCACTCTTATGTATGATTTCGATTTTGTTATTGAATGATGAAATGAATTTGAAGTGAAATTAGAAGATATTGATGACTGGACAGAACAGTTACTTGAAAAGGGCAATATTAAAAAAAATCATTGGTTAAAGAATTATTTAAGTTAATGGAATAAATCATACAGAAAATGAACTGTAGCGTCCGAAGAATACTCCGAAAAAATAATTGAATACTGAAAGGAAATATCGCGTTTAAATATTAAAAAAAAAGATTTAACAGAATTGAAAATCTGATGAATCAAACATGCGGAAATGTTAATGAAACGAGTTTCATAAATAATTTTTGTGCACTTAAATTACCGAAATTATTAATATCAAAAAAAGTTTGGTGAATCCAGGAATCTTTCACAATTTTAGAGCCAGAGGGGTAATGATTTTCAAAATAATAATACTTTCAGAGAAATTGAAAAATCTACATATTTAAGAACATTGTTCGAGCTGCACTAAATTCGATTGGGGTTTTATGTTTTTAGCGAAAATTGTGTCACTACATTCAATTATTGACCGAAAGATCTTGGAAAAGGGATGCAGCAAAAAATAGTCACATGATACGATTATTGAATTTAGAACCAGTTAAAAATTTTAACAATGTTAAAGCGTTAAGAAATCTGTGTGACTATCTTGGAAAAAAATGATAAGGTCACTCGAAAGCTTAAAAAGGAAATTTGAAACAGTTGCTATGTACATTTTTTTGTTATTGATTCCCGCATATATGAATTTAGATTTCAGTTAAAAATGGACATCCAAAAAAGAATTCATTGCTCAGGATTTGCTAACATTTGTTAATGAAGTTCAATGTCCCGAGGTTTTATCTATGTCTGTAAAGTCAACAAATACAAGTTTCTCAAAATTTGAAATACATTTTTAAAAAAGGAGCTGCAACATTTGCTGTTCTTTTAAAATGTATTTGGTTATTATGTCATCTTAATCATGAGTCTTATGAAGTAACACATCAGAGCAGGGAAAAAAGGATAAAATTGAGAAACGAAGGTCATCGTTGTTATTGTTTTCTGTGTACCCTTATTAGTTCTCAGAGAAGAATCAAACCGAACCTCGTAAAAATTACCAAAGAGATGTTTCATCCTACGTAGGATTGTTTTCCGAATAAAGGAAACTATTGATAACCAAATAAACTCGGTTTCTAAGTCCCATTCTGGATCTTAAGATCAGTCTGTAACAAAAACATTTTTTACATTTAATTCTGAAAACCAAGCATAGAATAAAGTTTGATTACAAACATGTGTTGGGGGAAAATGAATTCCCCTTCGAAATCAAAATATGAAAATCATCCCATTAAATATATCTAAAGAAGTCGTAAATAAATTAAAACTGTCAATTTTTAGAACTGAGAAATCAAAGTCTAGCCGAAAAAATTATCCAATTTTAATCGTAAGCTAGTTATTCCAAATTTGAAAAAAAAATTGATCAGTCTTCAACTTTTAAGTTATCAAACCCCCCACGAACACGTATGTTGCTATTTTAAATAAATAATATAATAAGTAGATAATGTTCGAAGCTTGAAAACTTGGAAAAACCTCTCTTTTAACTCACTCGGATCAAAGGTTGATAGGAAATAAATGAAAAAGGAATTCTCCGTAAATAAAAACGAATTTGTGCTGTACAGAAAAAAATGCTCTCTGGATAATCTCTCAGGGGAGAAGCGTGTAATAAATCACTATTTAATTCTGCTGAGATGAAACATTTATGTGTTGGGGAAAGTACGTTTTTTTATTTCTAATATAGTATATGTGTCAATGCAAACCTGAATGATGAATTACGTTATGTACGGGGAGCGTGCTTGAGAAAGTTAGACCAATAAATTATTTCATACCAAAAAAAATTAATGAAAGGAGAATCTATATATATAAGCGAAATACCACTGACTGACTCATCACGAAATCTCTAAGACTATTCAACGGATTGACTTGGAAATTTAGCATAGTTACTCATTTTTCGATGTAGACACTCACTAAGAACGGATTTTACGAAGTCTTATCCAAAATGTAATTTTCATCCGTTAATCTACTCTTATCCATCGGTTATGTTATTTTTGGTGACTTTATCGCCAAAAATGACATGACCGACGCCAAACGGAATAGATTTTTTTTTATATGTATACTGTGTATTGTCACCCATTAAGTTTACTTCGTAAGATTTGCGTGTGCGGAATGGAAAAATACCAAATAATTTTATATTGAAGCGCTGATGGAGAATTGGCGAGATTTTGGCGAAGAGGCTCTTTATGTGAAATTTCGTGCATGTCGAAATTAGGAAGCGTACATATATAGCGATAGAAATAAATGAGTTTGTTACGCCATGGTTGGTGTAAGTGTAATTTAGCTCCAAAACATAGCGGTATTTTGAAAAATACTAAAATGGCGACTTCTTACGGAGTAGCGCACACGCAAGACAATATATATATATAAGCGAAATACCACTAAAAAGTTCTGGTTAACCATTATTACAGACAATCAGTTTTTTAAAATTTTAAATTTAGATTATCATCATCGTTTAAAAATTGAAAATTTTCTTGATATTTTACGTATAGGTTCCAAAATATAATATTATCGGCTTCCCAGCGAAGCGGACTGGTATCAGCTAGTATTTTTATAAGAGGCACTACAGATTACCAAATGTAGCATTAATTACCAATTAAAAATGACGGTAAAATTATGGGGTTTTTTTACTCTGCAAAGAGCTCTGTACAAAATTTAGAAAGAAATCCAAAACATCTAGACATGTACATTGAGTTCACGAACACGTATTTGAAATTACTATGTTCACAAATTTTCTATTCCACCAAAGAAAAGAACGTTAAATATTGTGTTTTATTCTTATGCTTTAAAATACCCTGTATAATACTCAATGGTGCATTAATTGTTGACCTAAAATTGTAGGATGATATCCTAAGACATTTTGATTCATTACCGTTGTTTCAAATATGTTATTCTTATTGATGTAATACATGCTGACAAGTGTTAGAGCTTAATTCTGATTCTAATATACAAAAAATAGTTTGGAGAGAGTCTCCTGATGTAAATTGGCAGAATATCGCATAAAAACTGTAAGATATTGTTATGAAAATTTCTCAATCTCGCCTTGGTGTATGCGAGTAAAATCAAGTCCAACACGGAGGATAACAGCCATAGACACTTTATTCACTGATGTGTACTCTCTGATGATGACTGATGGTGTACTCTCCAATTAACCGTAAAGGGTCTTCAACAAAATTCTAGCGAAGATACAAAGTTTTCTTTAGCTAAAATTGTTTTTCAGGGAGATTTTGTGCGGGTATTTACTTAGTGTAATACCCACACAAAATTTCTTGTGTTTGGGTTAATTCTTTCCAGTTACAGAAATAATTAATTCTACCACTTGTACTGGTGTGTTACAACTATAGAAATTGACATATAATGAAACAAAACTATGGAATTCTGAACCTGATGGTTATATCGAAACTAGCTCACTTGCTATTATTGCTGATATTTTACCCTCGAGGACTGCATTAGTATGCAGCCTATGATTCTTTTCTTTTAAAGTTTGACTTTACATAGAAACTGAAAACATAATGAAACTAAAAAGAATTTCTCGCTTTCCAAAATCCTATGAGCATCTTGGTTTTGGGAAATCTGTGGTTATTTTAGTCAAAATACTTTATCAGAAGCTTTGGATTATTAGACTCAGTTAGGATGATGAATTCTCTGTCGAACTTAAAACAAAATAACTACTCTTTAGAAATATATTTTTTTATCTTAAAGTGTTGAAAATATCACACAATGACAGACGCATCTGAAAGGGCTTGTAGAGTGACTGTATGTTTTCGATAAGAAATTGAAATGAAGGAATAAATATTAAGCTTTTAACATCTAAAAGTGGCGTTTCACTATTAAAACAAGTGTCACTACTACTTTTAGAACTAGAACTGTTCAATAGGCCAAATTACTAAAACAAAATTTAGAATTCTCTAAACGTAAATATTAATTTACTTCATGTTTGAACAGATTCTTCAATGTATTGTCTGACAATTAATTTTATTAAAAGTAGATTGAAGGCTCGCCCCAAAAATGGAAAACTTTTGTGGCCAAAAAAGTGTCACTAATTCTATATATTCTTAATACTCATAACTGGAATCGTGTACCATCAACTAAAAATCCAACTGATGTGATCTCTGAGAGATATTTGCCTTTGCAATTATCGTTAACTACAAATTGGTTAAGATTATCCAAAGAACATTTGCCAAAAATTAAGTGTAAAGTGCTGGGTTTGTTTCAACTCACCTTTAACATCGAAGATTTGAAAGGATTTGGCACGATAATGTGTTTTTGAATAAATAAAAACACTGAATGGTTTAGTTTCAATTATTCATTACTTATTGTCTGCTAAGGGACACGACACAACAAGCACATACAGTCGTTGAAATTCATTATATAGAAAGCCTCTACAATCGTCCGTTTTTTTTTCATTTTTCATGTCCGAATAGAAAACGCTGCTTGTTACTCCCTAAAGGCTCGGCGTACTTTTCCGATTTAAGAACAATTTATTGCACTATTTCAGGCACTCCTAAACCTAGTCTATACGATTTAAGCAAATAAAAATTACCACAATTTGAATCTTCAAAGATAGTCATTTCATCAAGTCTGTTCTTAAAAGGTATGTGTAGCTTGTAAACACTGCAATGAACGTCCTGGAGCTCCATTAACTGGTCCTTTACCTAATTTTCGAAACAAATCATTCTTAATAGTGTTACGAACCAGAAATGACGCTTCCCCGCGAAATTTCTTCTATAAAGTAAAAGAAACATTTACAGGTATTTCATCTGTCAGCCTAGAAAAGCTTAAGCAAAGACCCCTAAACCTAGGCGAGGAATTTGGCGATTTGGCAAGAGATTTAGTGACAAAAAGATGTTTCTGGAATGTGCTGGGATCTAGTTGATATCGCCACTTAGAAGAAAGTTGCGGACTGTTTCTGAAATTTCCGTGTGACTTCATACTTAGCTGTAACATCACGCCGAGAGTCTGTCTTTGGTGTCTACTTTTGAGATCGATCGGGACATTAACTGGGAAGCGATCAACGTTGACCGAGTGAATCTGCCTAGAATCAGCTTGTAATCACCGACATTCTTGGAGTCTGTCTTGGAAGTGCTAAGTATTTTTGCGGAGATTTGTCCGTAGGGCGAACTAGTAAGTTGGTGAGCTGAGCACTGCTAATACAACTGAGAACGTCATTGCAAGAGCTATTTTTGTTCCTGTGTTGCTAATCTGTACAAGTGTTGCGTGTCTGTTTGTGCTCTTACTGTTCACACTCTGCTGCCTGTGCGTCATCTTATCCCGGATTCTTGCAAATAATGTGTCATCCCCCGTGTTGGACTGATTGTCGCTCACACACATCTATGAGACTAAGAAATATTTTGTTGCAATATATTACGCAGAGGATATTGACTTTGCTCTAGGCCGCTGTCCTTTAAATGCAGTTAAATTAAACACAACATTTTACTGAGTGCTTGTTTTTTTTATTGTACACTTTGAACTTATCAACGATTTGTCGACTGGAATATTTCTTTTGTCATTCAGATGATTTGTTACACGAAGGAGTTTAACCTCCGTAATTTTCTCAGATAATGAATGCTTTGATCATCAAACGTGCTGAAATCGATTATAGGAATACGAGGAAAATTATCAACCACGCAGATGTTAATAATTGGTATGCCTTGCGTGAAATCAAATGGCGATGCATCGTTCAAAGGACAGCATGGTAGAGCATATTTTACGAAAGACTGGTTTGCTCCGACAAAACTGCTTTAAAAAAGGATCCAAGCAAAAATTATCATAACGAAGAATCAAATGCATTGCTGTGGGAAATTAAAGAGGTTCAGAATCCCAGACCAATTGCCTTCTTGCATGCAGTTCCTGTGGAAGCCTTTCCGTTAACCATTGTACATTTTGTTCTGGAAAACTGACCACTCCTTTATTCCTTTAGTGGCGAAATCTGGTCCTTTGCAATACATTGAATTGAACAGTTTATTTCGGTACTAAATATTTTTATTTTTTGTCTTTAATAGCCTCAACTTTAGAAGATGGATTTGTTTGACATAGTTGGAAGCTTCGGCCCGTGGCAACTGAGGATATTCCTGATCGTACTGTTCATGAACCTTGTGGGCATGTGGCAGAACTTCGCTATCATTTTCCAGACACCCAATATGGATTTCCGCTGCGTACAGCCATCATCTACTGGGCAGCACTATTCAAACTCAAGCTCCCTTTCCTTCGATAATCGATGCGAAGCACCCGAAGAAGAGAATAGTTCAGTCCTAATTCCATGTACTGAATGGGAATACGACACTTCGTACACTTCAGAAACTATCATCAGTGAAGTAAGTTTGGTTCATTTTTTTAAAAAGTTTAAAATGTCTTTTGATAAGAGAGTTTCAAACATTTGTCTACAGTTAAATTACTGCATTTTTTTCGTTTCACTGTAACAGGTTTAATCTTACGTATTTTATATTAGAAGAACAAAATTCGAATTTTAATTTTATCATTTAAGAAATACTTACGCTACATTAACGGATATGAGACCTGGAATTTGCTACGGGAAGAATGTATCTGAAAAGATTTCATATACTAAAATAATGTCAATTTATTTTTTCGGAATTATTTTTTAATTCGATAAATTCATTCAATGAACAAATTGTAGATGCATTAGATTGCATTAATTCAACTTCTGACATACTAGTTCCTCTTGTTTGTTTTTATTTTCTGTATTTCTTAAATAGGACTATTGAAGATGCACTATGCAATTTTGAACCTTAGATTAATCACGAGGATGATACTTGAGGAGGCATGTCTCTCTCCAAACTTCCACTCCACGCCAGCGCGAGGTGTTGGAATCTCGACATATTAAACTCACAACAGCCTCGCTACATGATGGGTCTTAAGTGACAATAGGGCTCGATACCCGGACTCGCTACTCAAGCAACGCTAATTTCGATGACAGCATTTCTCAAATAATAATTCTTCAAGAACAGTAAATACTCTAAAATTGTGCAATGACTATATACAAAGACTTAATTACAATAACCTCCACAAATGCTTAGGTTCTCGTATCCCACGGGAAATTCACAATAGACCCCTTCGTTCCCTTTTCCCTTCGAAATGGGTATAAAAAAAAAACATATTCTTCACCTTCCTGTGCACACGCCGTGGTAGCCTAGTGGTTCTGGTCACGGACTCGCGGCTGTCGGTTTTCGTCGAGTCGTGGGTTCGAGCTTTGATGCCGGGATCCTCCGTTTAGCGGGGCTGATGCACGTTATATTTGTCGAGATCTCAAATACGGCTCTTGTGGTGGCTCTTGCTTGAATCTCTTCGGCTTGGTGTGGAAGTTTGGAGAAGGAGGAGCTGAACTCGGGTGTCTTCCTCATCACTGGACCGAGGATCAAAATTACGTTGTCCACAAATATCCCTCGTGTTGCTTCTCAATGCGACATTTATAAACAATCACATTATGCATTATTTCTTGCTCTTACAAAATGTTCAACACATGTGGACTCTTAAAATGTGTGCGTGTAAGAAATTATTTTTTTGTTATATCTTGAGCAAAAATGCAATAATTTAAATTACTTTCTTAGGCACGAGTGATTATGATTCTAAGAATATCCGTAATGAGCGATGAAGTTAGTTAAAACTCCATAATAAACATTTAAAATTAATTTTTAAAGTACACGATATTATGATTGGAAGAATTTATATAATGAGCGATGAAATTAATATAATTTTGATGAGATTAACAAGGAGAAATCGATTGTTAAAACAAATGGTCTATTTTATGACTTAATTCGGTATGTATCTCTTCGATATTAATCTGACATAATTAAATGACTTATAATTTTTAATTTCATTTAAAATGTAATATGGCTTCATATGACTTAATTCAGCGTGACTTAATATGACTTATTATTCAATAAAACTTAATTCAATTATTTCATTCTTTAATATATTTGTTGGAGTATGCCATTGAACTCTAAGCTCATTGTTTTTTCATCCTAAAGTTCGGCATTATTCAAATTTAGTTTTAAGTCATGTGATTATTTGTTACGTCAGATGTGTTTATACTGCGTATATAGTAATCCTTCTCTCTGCTAGGAAATCAGTACAATGTTACGTATTTCTTAATTTTTAAGATTCGTCATAAAAGAATATTTTAACTTAAAGAATCAGAAATATGCACTGCATACCAAAAATATTTGCATCATTTTTGAATTTATGTTGGTATTTCTGACTTGGATTACTCCGTATTATAATGTTGTGTATCATTATGAATCTTAGTTATAACTATTATTACAATAAAGTTGAAAATTTAAGTGAAATCATAATTTTTGTCAAAAATTGCTGAGGATTTCAAAAAATACGAGATAAACTTTAGAGTTTATATTAAAACAATTCTCATCGCTGAATACATAGCCAGAAACGAGATTCAAATATCATTTGGGAAAGCGGAATATGTATAAAAACACTCGATATGACGAAAAAAGGACCCTTTGTGAGCTCTTTCAGTGTACTTCTGTTAATCGCGGTTGCTAAGTTTGGAAGGATGAAGTAAAGAAACGGATAAAATGCACCATAGCTAAGGAAATGCAAACGGCAACAAAAGAGAAAAAACTCTACGGTAAAGGGATTGTTTGATTGTTCATTAATGTTGCTCTTAGAAACGACATGAGAGCTATTGGCGACGGACCTCGTCTATTTGAAACTCGGTCAAGGGAGGAGAACGATAACTCAGCCTGGCACCCCTTCTTCAAACTTCCTCACCACAGAAACAAGAGGATTTACGGCCTCGACAGATTTAATGTGCTTCAGTCCCGCTTCACGGCGGAACTTCAGTGGCAGCAGGGCTCCAACCCACGACTCGACGAAAGCAGCACCGGCTACGAGTTTGGGACCATGACCACTGGGCTAGATTATGATGCAATTGACTGTAAAGGAAGCTTTTTCTCGTGTTCAGAATTTTATTTAGGAGCCAATCTTGGAGTTCAATTTTCAGTTTTAATGAAAATTGTTTGCTTTTGTTGGCAATACCATCTCTTTCAAGACCTTTACTTTCAGAGCAGTGTTTAAATCTGTTTCTGTAAAATTTTGAGTTTTTAAAGTCATGTACTTATTGAGTTAAAATTATTCATATTTTCGAGCCGTTTTTCTACAAACATTTTTCAATTTTCATAAAAGAGTAAGTATTACGGCATCACTTTTCAGTACTCTATATAATTTTGATTTAATTTCAGCTAACTCTGAGAGAACTTTCAGTCCATCTTTATATCAAAAATTTCTTATGTGTTATTCATAACTTGCTAAAATAGTGGACATAAATACATATCAATTTAGCACTCTTCAGAGATTAAACTATTTTTACCTCGTAGCAGTGTCTCCGGGAAAGACCCTGTGGACAAAAAAACGTCATAAGATTTGAACATCGCATATATGGTACAGGTGGCTATGTCTACCGCTAGTTTGGATAATTAGCATATGCAAAAGTATGAATGAAGCATTTTAGAGTGACGACGTTATATGAACATGTTTTCAAAGATATCGTGTGGAGTCTGCGGCGACCCCACGTTATCATCCAACGTTCGTGTAGGGTGCCTAGCTCACATTCCTATAAAAAGAGGTCCAGCTGAAATACATCTGGGCTTGTTCAGAAGTGTCAAACAACATGTTTAATGTTTTGCTTTAAGCTTAATATCGAGACACTTAACATTACAGATGTCGAAACTCCCAAAGAGAGAGAGAGAGAGAGAAATCCCAAACACTCCTGCACCAAATCTCTCATCACTTCCGATATTACTTCAGTCTCAGACTGGGCATCGCGGACCAATAATTGAAATTATTATTTTGGCCATGGCTAATCAATGACAAATATCGTGTCGCGTGATTTTGAAGAGGCGAGGCCAAATGAACTCTACTTCTATTATCTCAGAATTGAACAACTCCAGATCTCACCAACGGTCATGAGAACAAATATGCCTATGGATATTATAAGAACTATTAGTTTTTTTAAGTGCAATTAGCGCACTATGTATAATTTCGGTTTGCATCGTAAATTATCGGTTCAACAAGCACTAATTGTAATTTTATTTTGTAAAAAATTATATATGAAGCAAAAATTATTTAGTAAATATATTTCCAATAATTATGTTAAATAATCAATGCAAATAAATACGCTATCGATGTGTGCAATCTGCCCATAAGGTTCAAGTCTTAACTGGTGATTAATTTCTAAAATGATATGACTATGGATCACGTGCGAGAGATTCCTGAAAGAAATCAGTCCGAGAACTCAGCTGTTCTTTCATTTCATCAAAACGTTTTTGCAGCTCTGAACTTTAGGGGATTAACAACGCATTATAACTAGCGAAATAGGATACAAGTTGCAACAAGCATTAAATCTAAACTTGGCGCATTTCCAACCGCGTCAGAAACGGTTTTACCCAATAGCAGTATCTTTTATAAGTAGCCTCCCAAACTGAAAATCTCTCCTGTAGTTTCTCCCTCTGTATTGTACTAGCGTCGTTATTTATATCGAGACATAATCGCTCAATTAAGTGCATTTCTTAAATCTTCAATTTATTTTGATTTAGAATAAGCACTATCAAAGTAAATTGCCTATATGGAGCGTTTGCTTACGTCCACGTCCATAACCAAATATTATAATTCTACTTATCTTAATGACAGCAAATAGTATGGCTGAATAAACTGGATCCTATTCCAATAGACTTTTAGTGACAAGATTCGAATCAGGAAGCAGAATTGTATCGTCCGCGCGTTTTCTCTTCATGTACGTTGAGGGACTTATATGAAGTGAGTTGCAAAAATAAAGCCTCAACCCATACAAAGGAAGTATGATTTAGACAAATTAGATAATAGAAACAAGTGTAATGTTTGGAGTAGAAGAAACGTATATATATAAACGAAGCCAAATTGAATATAAGGATCGGAAGTTGTGTGTGGAAATTGAGCGTTTGTGGTTAGAGGATTGTGATTTGTTGCAAGTTGCCATTACGTGCATGAACCCACCTAGATTATTATCGAACATGGATCCTGGAATTCTCGAAATGGAAAATTGCTAAAGGAACAGCTCGAATGCCATCACAAGTCAAATCCCTCAGACCTGAGTCTGTTGATCAAATTGATGTTAAGGTTAGACTAAATTACAGACGCGGTGAAGTTTGGTAAGGAGAGAGCATATTCATGATTTAAGAAGTATCAATAAACTAATAAGAGAAATCATCAGTCTCCTCATTATGACTGCTATAGTTGCGTGATTGGACTTAGTAACTAGACAGAATATAATAGAAGATATGAATAATCGGCAGGCGTTACAGATAATCTCTAACTACCTCTCGTTTGCTCGCACTCATACAGCACCCTTATTAATCTCGTTAATTCCTCCATATTCTATTATCTCTTTCCAAATCTAATACCTCTGTTATCTTATTCATTACATTTCTCTTAAAGTGGTGCTATTTACATAAGTCACGGTTCTTTCATAATGCGAAGTTCTTAATTGAAATAATTTAATACAGTAGCCTCACAGGTTTATTAAAAGTGAATGGACCAGAGAACCCGGTAAAACTCTGGTCTTATTTGTCATTTCTTCTACCGAACTTATGGGTGTGATTGTCGAGTGCTTGCGGCCGGAATTCTTACCGCCATTTATAAGTTCGAGTCTTGATTCCATTAAAAACTCGTCATGTAGCTGGTCAGATGTCTGTTATATTTGTCGAGGCTGGAGGCCTTCACAAAGTCTGATGTGAAAATTTGGAGGGGGGGACAGTTTTGGTGTCGTCGTCATTTAGTTTCAAACTTGCAGGCTCCGCTCCAATAGCCTTCTAGTTGCTTTTTAGTGTGAGGTTAATAAAATCGATCAATCAATTTCTTTTAGACTTAGAATTTGGATGATGTGCTATCATAGCCTCAATTTTTTTTAATGGAGTGGATAATGATGAGGTAATGGTTGATTTCGTTTGATTTACTATTCCACTTCCATGTCCCTTATTTGTCCTCTCCTGCTTTAATGAATCGGCAAATTGCGGCCCATAGGTTTAAATTTCTTTTTCATCAGAAAAATTCAAATGAAATGAAACAACGCGGTGTAGTAGTGTTCTTCCAATCCAGTGAAGCAAGTACATAAGACATTTCCATACTTCAAAATCCACTTCTCTGAGCTTCTCCGAAACATTCTATTAGAAGTGGTTGATCTACAAAATGATAATATGCTACACATGATGTTTAAAAAAATATGGATCCAATCCAATTCTATGAATATCTTTTGAAATATAGATAGAGTCAATTATAAACAAGAAACTTAAGGAATTGTATCTGTACATTGGATTTTTCTTCGAAAATGATGTGTATCTAAAATATCACCACTGCTTATTACTAACAAACAAGTTAGTTATTCAGTATGATGAAATATTATCGCAGAAAAAACAATAACGGACAGCAGTGGCGGACTTAGCAAATCCTGGGAGTTCATACCTCACAACGTCCGATTGAGTTGAAATTTTGCACACTCGTATGGCTCACTTAATTGCTTTTTAGTATTTAAATTTCTAAACTAAAAGGGATTAAAAATCAATAAAAAAACTTTTTTAAATCCCGCTTTTATTTAAGGAGAGACTAAAAGGTAAAAAAAAAATTTAATGTGAGATAATATATAATTTATTAGATCATGAGGAGTTAATACTTCTTTCGATCTCATTTACAAGTGAGTAACTTAAGGGGACTTAGTACCTTACGAAATCAAAAGTAGAACATTTTGACAAACTTTTTTGGATTCTTCATAAAACAACAATTTTTGCTCATTTCAGTATGAAACTTGACCAGTTTGTGTAATAAAGTGCATAGTTTAAAATATTGGGTCAAGTTTTGCCATTAAATTAATATATTTTCTTATACAACATGAAATATGCGTACAAAAATTTGATAAATAAATTAGCTTACCTTACGTTACCCACAAGATAACTTTTGAAAGATGTACAGTAGAACCATAATTCTTATACCAAATTAAAGCTAAATAATGCCCTTATTCTGTAAACCTCAAAACCTCAAATTTTAAATTTATCTTACATTAAAAAAAATTGAAAAATTAAAAAAGTTATCAAGTTTGTATTTAGTAACTTTTTTTTCATGTATCATGTCATAAAATAAAATCTAATCATCCTATTAACAAAATTGAGGTTCACAGAATAAAGATCTACAAGTACAACACTCATGTAAAATTTTAAAGCTCTGCATGCAAAAGATTTTTTTTAATCCTGTAGGAAAGTGTGAAAATAGCAAACTGAGAAAAAGAGGTTTGTTTACATTGCATTACATAGAACAAGCCACTTTAGACATTTACATTTTTTGTTGCACAGGACGTAATAATTGTCGGATTTTGAAGCGGTTTGTTTTAAAATGCTCCTAATATTCAGTACTATTTTTAAAATCAAATTTGAAAAATCGAACTTTTGAAGGTGCAAAGGTACTAAGTCCCCTTAATGTATCAGTAATTATCTACTTATTTTAGTGAAGCGAATCAAGCTTTTATAAATTATATATAATTGTACATTAAAAATATTTTTGCCCCTTTTAGCCTTTCTTTAAATAATAGCTGAATTTAAAAAATTGTTTTCACCTTCCTACCTTGAATCCATAATATCAAGAACTTTATTCACAGCTCATATTTCTTTCAGTGGGATTTAGTGTGCAATCGAGAATGGCTCATCTCTCTTGCTAAATCGACGTATATGATTGGTTTTCTTCTCTCAGTCATCATATTTGGTCAAATTTCAGATCTGTAAGTACAAAACTCCTTTTTTAAAAAATATTTTTGAAGCAAACCTCATTTAACACCACATTTAAACGTATAATAACAAACAGTAACGCAAAAATTACTGAGCATTTGGAGAAAAAAAATAATTGTCTTTTCCTTTCATCTGTTCAAGAAATTCCCTATAGAAAGCTGTAATAAAGTAAAATTTATGCATAAGACTTATAGAATTTATTCCTTTCCATAAATTTTAAATTTTTGAGACTATAACACATATCTAAAAAAAAAAAAGAAATGTTTCCTTTCGAATAGATGGATTACGTTATTTTACAAGAGAAAAATGAGATCAGTTCTGTTCCTGAATATACTGAATACCAGCTAAATCCATCATTGGATTCTTTTACGCCCTGGAAACATGAACGTAATGCATTATTCTTACATTGCAAACTAGTAATTTGAGAGATAAAAGGCACCATTACAACTGTTGAATCTGCAAAATTCTTGGACAAAAACTTCTATTGTAGTTACAAAGGTTCGGTGCTTTCGACCCGTAGAGAAAGAAAGAGTTGACCAAGGGTGACATTAGCTTTCCGAACCTTCCACTAATAGGTCCGAAGAGAAGTTGACAGGTCGCTTTTTGCTGCGCCCTTATAAACTGGGCTTGAAGAGGCGACTCTGTCGGTCAAGTCATAAAGGTGTCTTAACATCTGGCGTTGTTGTGGTAGAAAGACACCGCATACTCTCCCTCCTGTATCATCGTGATACGAAGAGAAGCATTTCGGACAATATTTACAGAGAAGGTCGCTTTCCTAGCCATTATTGTATTGATACACTTCTCCTCCCTGCTGAATTGAGTGTCATTTTGGACAGTTACCAATTGGCGTCATTGGTTGTCTTTTATTGAGATGATGGATCTATTTGATATATTACTAATTGTGATTATATGCGGCTGTCTTAGTTAAACAGAGGCAAATGTTTTGCGTCGGTGGCATATGCAACCTGTAGTTCTAGGCTGTACGGTCATTCAGAGTTCAAGGCATGAGTCACCACTTTGGCGTTAAGTGGGTTTCGACCCCATGGAGGGGGAGAGAGTCGACCTAAATGTGCCGGTGGCGTTTCGAACCCTGATACATTGCGTCCGAAGAAGTTGTCCAGTCTCTTTTTTTCTGCTCTTTTATCAACTAGTTACAAGAGACGTCCCAATCGGGATAGGTATTTCGGCATTTTAACTTCTGGTGTTGTTGAAAAAAGTCGGTGCAAAGGAGAAGCGACGACAACACTGAACACGTGGTCGCATCATGTGGATGAAACATACATACAAATTAGTAAGCTGTCTTTATGATTTTGCGCATTTACCTATATTTCATCTTGTTGTTTCTTTCTTTCCTGTTATTTGATTGTTATGCAGAAACAATTGTTTTCCTGTCTTTCACGTTCTCTTATCCAGCATAGGTCGCTTTCCAACCATCGTCATTTGCTACTGCATCACGAGTGTCAGCACGTTCCTGTCCCTCCTATCCAACTCCTTCACCCTGTTCGTCATCCTGCGTTTTTTCCAGGCCTTTGGCAGAGCGGGTATGACCACAACTGGATATGTTCTCAGTAAGTTAAACAGTTGGTGAAAATTTTGATTCCTTACACTGGTTGCTCCAGAAATAACTTCACGATATTAAACATAAATAATGAACCAATGATGTGTTATTCAAAATTTTATTTCATAATTTGGAAGAAGAATATTTACCTTTTTCTTGTTTAGTTTTTTACTTTCCCCTTCCCTTCCTTTTGAAACTTATATCGTCTAATGCCAACCTTCACTGTCTATACATTTTGAAGTCTGACTTCGAAGTTCCTCATTACCCTCCTCGACATTCTTTGCAATATTGTCGCAATTTCTTGGCTGATAGCAACTTTCAGTTCATCGGTCATTTGGGGGCCTTTTCTTGCTGATTTGTTTTTTCAGATGCCCTCCCCCCCCAGAGAAAGTTGTCGCAAGGCGATTGATCTTGGGTACGTACTGGCCGTGTAATGTCACCTCGTAGCGAGATCAGACGCTACGGAAACAAATATTTTTAGCAAGCCCATCGATATTCTGACTGGGGGGGGGGGCTTTGATATCATTCTGTTGGAACCACATAGTCAAACTCCCATGGTTGTCCAGTTTCAGTTGAAAAATGTTACGTAACATATCCACATAATGGGCAGGAGTTACCATAATTGTTTTGCCATTCTCTTAAAAAAAATATGGAAATATAGCCCCAAAATCTACAACAGCACACCAAACAGTATCTCTATCATTATGGAGGGGTCATTCACGGATTTATCTCGCATTGATCGGAGCCCAGTAGCAAAAGTTATGTTTAGTCACACACCCAGACGAAAGAAATTGAGCTTCATCAGGCCGAGTCGCCATTTTTGAAATATGCCTCTATCACGAAAACACGATGTTCATTCCTCCTCACGATAGTGGCAACTGAAATGGTAAAACATCTGCTATTGAAAATTAGTTCTCAATTTATGGCGGACAACAGTGGTATTGGGAAATCGGGGAGTTATTTCTGCTGAAACCGGTATGTTAAAATTTATATATTATTGTTTTCAAAAGATCTATAATTGGGTGTCATGTTTTATGAGACAGAGTGTATAAGTCATGTAGATGCAATAATGAGTTTATTTTTCCTTTAGACGTCATAATATTATTATTTTCCACAGATTCCATACATTTCTAGGAAAAGAATTTGAAAACCTTGAAAAAATTCGAAAGGAGTTAGATCGCCTTGATTGTTCCACAAATAGATCACTAGCGATCTTTTAACATTTGTACATCTGCGGTCTGAACTGCTTGCGAGCAGGTCGACTCGGAAATATATTTTATTTTTATTATTAACGCGCGTCCATGTGTTGTAAAAGCATTTTTTATAGTTTCTACTAGTCTTATAATGTAGACTCAATATCTTGTCTGGTTACTCATAGACTTTCACCGATTGAAATTGTTTGACTCTGCTTTCGAATCCACTTGAAAATTTAGCTGATTTAAAACATTGCTTCATTCAAATGTGTGGTAACAGAAAATGTAAAGAAATATTATAGCACAGTCTTCTATAACGCGTTCAAGCTGATTGAAAAAAGTGTTCCCAAATGTTTTCTTTAATTTTGAGATAACTTATTCGTCTACAATGAGTACCAAAATTGAATATAACCAAAATATACTTAGTAAACGTCTTACGTAACAATTTAAATTTTATTTCAAGAAAATTGTGCTTTTTTTACTATTGATACTGCAATGTCTTAAGTTCGATCTATCGCGTTTTCTGTTGGCATTGAAGGCTACTTATTGTTTTAACATTGATGACCGAACATACACGATTGGACGATTTTGTCGCATCGCGTTTTGGTGTGCTTAAGGACAATGCAAGCTTCTTAACAAAATAATAACGTATTTTATTTACATGTTGGGGCTGGTGTAGGTCGACTTCTTCCAAGTACAGCTCGACCGCGTCTCTCTTGAAACACTCTTTCACCCTCTCCTACACTATGGAAAGTTACCACAATTTTTTTTATCTCGCCAACAGACGTCACATATATCACAGATACTGCTATACATTTCTTACCAATACGCAAACAAAAAAAAGTTTTGAAATCAAATTTTTTTTTCAAATGTGAAACAATATTACACTTGGACAAAAACAAATACTAGCCAAAAATTTAGTGCACACTTCCATTAATATTGATATAAACAGCTTATTAATATTTATTTGCATATCCTTTCACCTGAATCACAGCTTGCAAATTCTTAGGCATAAATTCCACAATAGTTTTGGTGTTGTTTCAGCTAAAATGTTGGCTTCTCCTTCTTAAGACCTTTTTCGATCCTCTTTATTAGTCTCGGCATGTTTGTGTACGGATTTTTCCACATGAGGCCATAAATTTTCTATTATATTTTGATCTGGAGTGAGTAGGTGTTGCTTGCAGTGGCTCTCAAAAAATATAATCTGACTATCTTTCAGGTCATCATCTTGCTGAAAGATTGTTAGACTGAAGTCCTACTTTATCAGAACTTTTCGGCAATTATTTTTTTAAGAAATCAATCAAGGTATATCAGTCTATATATCCATAATGTCACCCTTGAAGACAAGTTCTCCTACTACTCCTCGGATACAGTCCAAGATGAGGACGGGTTCACCCTATACTTTAACGGTTTTAGGCTGTTTATGGGATATAGTTCTTACCGTACTTCCCTCCAAAATGTATTTAGAGGGAGATTTACTACCAATGCAACAAGCTAGCAGGAGGGGTAGGGGGTACCAAATCGATTGCAGATTGCATGACATTGCAGAATCAGAATTGCCTTCTACATGAGCGAGGATCAAAAGAAGCAAAGAACAGAAAGCTTTTAATGACACGTTTTATATTGGTGGAAAGCACACATACTGCAGAAGGTATTCAAAAGTTCAACCACGAGCACTTAAACAAGCTGCACATGGATGCCGCATAGAATCCCGGATTCCTAGCGTGTCTCGGAACTCCCCAGCATACACAGATGCGAGTGGCTAGGTCTTCATCTGATTCAACGGGGCCTCGTACACTAGTGACTTTATATCACCCCATCAGAAGCCCAGGTATTATAGGCTCGACAATCTAGCCGGCAATAAGCCGGACGAATTCGACCCATCCATTGATGTTCAAATGTAACGTTTAAGGGTTGCCAAACTGGTAAAGTAACGTTTAGTTGTTGATGTAATGGCAAGGGATCTCGCTCATTCCGGAACCATATTGAGTAGCGCAACACTGAGGAATATATGCTGCTCTGATAAGGTCTAGTGGAATTTGTTCAGAAAGATCAAGTATTTCCTTCTGAACAGACAAGGGGAAGGAGGTAGTCCAATGGTGGTGGTTTTTGACAATGACAGAAAAGAATAATAGTTACACGTGTTCACGTATCATGGGAGTTCTTCAAAGACCACAAATGGGCTTTAGGTGGACTAAAAGTTCCCTCTCTCTAGTAAAACTTACCTTATTCGTGAAGAAAATGAACTCAGCAAACGCCTGGTCTGCCGCATTCTATTGACGAATACAAATAGCTTAATCCCTCCGCTGTTGATAATTCACAATCGCCAATGCTTGGACGTGATGCAAATAGTATAGACTCATTTGGTTTATTTACATTATCCTCTACGAAGTATGGCTATTAAATAACGAGATTAACGCTGATACAGAAGAAGACCACACGCGCCAAAAGCAAGAACTGACAGCAATTTAGCGTGAAGCCTTTTCTTTCGAATGTAGTGTCTCTCGTTTCTGTAAACAAATCCGTATATCCATAGCCTTCGTTCGCATTAGAGTTTTTATTTCACCGGAAAAAGTGATATCAGCAACGAATAGTTGGGAAATTTCTCACGAAACTTGGAAAACCCGCTACTGATATTTATAAATTATTGAAGTTTAAATTAATTATAAGTTTCAGTAACGTAGTTAACCCGTTACTGAAACTTATAATTTATTATTATAATTGTGCACGTGTAAAACAACGAATATATATTGTGTGCACGTATTTTTGAGGGGTTTAAGCGTTTTCAAGATGGCCGAGAAGACGTTGAAGATTATTCTCGCCCTTCCAGGTCAATAGAGGATGGCAATATCGAAAAAAATCAGTCATTTGATTTAATCTCACCGTCGGATAAGTTTTCATGCGGTTTCTGGGACTATCAGAATTGACAAAGAATCCGTATGGCAAATCTTTCCACCAATTCAATGCGCCGGATCATTCCGCATCGTCGGTCAAGATGTTTCTAGCTAAGTACAGTATCCCAGTGTTAGACCATCCGACGAATCTTGCTCCATGCGACTTCTGTCTGTTTCCTAAAGTGAAATCTGTATTATAAGGAAAAAGATTTGAGTCCGTTGAAACTGTGAAAGAGAAAGCGACACACCTCCTGAATGAGCTGGCAGATGAAGACTTCATCACTGTTTCGAACAATGAAAGATTCGAATGGAGTATTTATTAAAGGTGATAATAAGTAAATATGTATGACATCAAAACAAAGTGTTTTACAGCGTCAGTCTCGTTGTTTAGTAGCCACACCTCATTTACAATGGGTTTGGAAATACTCATTTATCGAGTACTCGTACTTGGATTGCTTTCTGAAAGACATAGAAACTTCTCATTGTCAGGAATCCTCGTCGATTGCTTTCGATTCATGGTAGCCTTCTTGGAACAACTATTCTCATTTAAATTTCTGTACTGACGGGCAACGATCGAATGACAATGAGTATTTCTGTTTAGAATACATTTTTGATTCAAGCACAGAATGCCTGTTACAATCCACAGCTCTATGAGTTAGATGTATGTGTGCGAATTTGTCAATACTACACTGCACTTAGTATGCACATATCGTAAGTTACAGTTATTAATATTCATTTCATTTGTTTCAGGAAGCCTCAGATTGAAGTAACACGCAATATGGGGAAAATACGCGTTCAGTCTGTTTTTTTCTACGCAATGACGCCTTTGAAATGCCAAGAAACTCTTAAAGAAATGTATGGCTTTAGGACAGACGTGTCCAACCCTAATATCTTCGCGGCCCGCTTTGGAAACGCATTTTATTCTGTTATACATATATATATATGTATATATATATATATATATATAATATATATATATATATATATATATATATATGTATATACATAATGCAGCCCAACAAGACTTAAAATGCGTTTTCCTAAATTAGTACATTTTATTCTGTGTGGGTGAGGGTGTGTGATTTGTCACATCTTTTTAATTTAGCTCTTTTTAACACCAAATTTAAATTCTCAGTTAAAAAACTACTACTACTTTCACCTCTTGAGTCGTGGAAAGCAGCTAATCCTCCAACCCCGGAAGAGAAATCAAAACATTCTGCAGTTAATTAGGGAAATTATATTTTATTAGGTTCAATTGTTTGTATGATGTAAAATTTTTAAAGAAACTTATCTTACAGTTACAACATATTGTTGGTGCTAAATTATTAGCCATCAAAACAAACCGGGCTGTCAGTCTATACAAACAAAAAGCTTCTGGGTCAAATGTATAAGTTTGCTTCAGACAGACTGGCTGCTGCTGGCTACATGATCTGCCCTCGCATTCCTTCTATGCGTATAATAATACTTTTACACCGTTGTTCTCTTCAGTGGGTTTGCTGTTATAATGTATCGCCCTTCAAGCAAAATGGTCTTTCAACAGGAGCTCTATTTTACAATTGTTTCTGAAAAGAATATAGAAAAGAAATTGTGACGATAATTGAAATTAATTTACTGTGATATTCCCTTTGTTATGGGATGCTGATTTTTCATCAATTATGGTGTAATGTTCTTTGGTATTTTTTTTATCTACAACAGAAGTAGAAAATCTTAGTTAAATTATTGGGCTCAGGTCCTTGGGCCTATAGTTCTACCGGGCGGGTCACATACAGGCCGCAGGTTCCCGCTAAGTCTGTTCAGATGATGACAATGTAGAAAATAATTTCAATAGACGATACCCCGGAGTTTAATAATTAAAACTTTACAATACTCGTCATGTGGGTTACTTCAATCTACTGCTCTTTTAGAGCAAACATCAGTTTTCAACATTATGTACATTGGGGATCGAATTAATATGCAGATGAATTTATCAGTATCTCAGATATCTCTGTTATTTCTTTAATTTCCGGATTATAGGGTTTTTCCTCCTTTTCAATGGCTTTACAGTACCCTACATATGTCATCATTGAATTAATAAACTATGTATCGATAATTGTATACTTAAAAATGTTTTTTGCACTTCTGTCTCAGTCAGAATAGTAGGTCCTGAGCACCAGACGGTGGTAGGCCTCATCATCAAATTGGATGGTCAGGTTGGATTTAATGACGCTGGTCGGCGTCTGGTTCTTCCGGAATGGTTCTGGCTGCAGCTCACGTCATGGCGATGTCTTTCGTACCACTCGCTTACTTTTAAAGTAAGTCGCATTCTTGACATATACCAGCTCTTTTGACATATTGAAGGTTTTTTGCTTTAACTGTATCCAAATAGATAGCTAATTTAGTTACTAAGAACATGTATTTGGTTAGGGGTTTCTGTTGAAAGTGAAGACTTGAAATGAAGCTACTTATTTCTGTGATTAGACTTCTAATTATCTCATTATATTTTATTTCATGAAGTAAACTTTTTTTCGGTACTTTGCATCGTTATTGAAAGTAATGAAATGACATTTTTTTTTTTGCAAATTGTTTTCAAGCAAGGACTTTTTTCTTCTCTTTATTATATGTTTCAGTATTTAGATGTGTTTGTGTCTCGGTTTCCAAGTGTACCGGAGTCTCCTCGTTGGCTCCTGACTCGAGGCAAAACAAAGGAAGCAGAAAAAGCTTTTCTAACTTCACAGCTGCCTCCATAAATGGCGAAAGGCTGAAGAAGAATCAAGACTTAAAACAATCAACAACAAACATGGAAGTAAGAACCCAGACAATAAATTATGTTCAAGGTAGCCTAGAAGTCTGCTTCGATGTAAAGATATGTGACAAGAAAATTCCTAGTTGTATGGATTTATTTAAAATGTTGCATAATCATATTTGATAAGTATTCGATGTTTCCTTTCTTCATCATTCTAAAAGCCTAATTATTAAGGTGTCTTGTTTTATTTTCACACTAATAATAAAATTTAGTCAATGAAAATTAAAATTTCACTAACATTTTTAAATAAATCGCAAAAGATTCCTCAAACACGCATTCCTCATATAAGAATAAATTCTCATAAATTTCAAACACGTATGAAATAAACTAGGATTCAGTATGTCTTCAACTACTGAGTATAATTTTAATAATTTTGTTTTGTTGTTTTCTTACTGTTTTTTATTTTCTCTACAAAGATGTAGTCTCGTGTAAATATTATCACTCCGCTTTGTGTGTTTTATGCTATATATAAAGAACTGATTCGATTGTATCATCCGACGTATACCACGTACCTATGATTTCAGTTAACAGCTTTTAGGTGTATTCTCCGTAAGAACGCGCATCCCTTTTTCTACGAAGAAGCCTGAATGTATAAATCGAAATAAAGCATAGAATTAAATAATAATAAAACCATAGAATGAATTAAATCTGACGCAAATTCGAAATTCATTGAGAATGTATTTATTATATCTAACAATTTGAATGGCACGGAAGAGGAGTTTTTATTTTATGGATCAGAGTAACAATAATGGTGAAGAAGATGAAATGTTTTTTGTAATTTTATTTATATTTTTTAATAACAACCATTTTATTTATCGTCAATGTAATGCTGAAAGAAAAAATTTCAAATTTATCCACGTTTGGCTTCAGCTGATTACTACGTTAAAGATACCGGGTTACTTCAATGTGTTTCAAAAATTATCGTAAGAAAGATCTCAAGGCCATTCTTTCTTTCATCTGTTCGATTGATTATTTATTAACGTTGAGCTAAGAAGAAATCTAAAGGCTATCGACGACGAACCTCAGTCAAATATTGAGAATGATACCTTAGCTGGCACACCCCTTTTTTAACACCATGCCAGGAGGACTTTGAGCGTAGAGTTTCTAAATTTTCTAAATATGATCCCGATTGAAAAAAAACCTTTTTTGAAATCACAAAATGTGAAAATTATAAAGAATTAATAACAACTAACTAAACACTTAATAGAAACTTAATAAATGTGTTTTGGCAGCACAATACTCAAATAAAAGGATTGATAGAAAATATTCCTGACGCATTGAAGCTTTTTGGTAGTTTGCCTTAGAGTAAGAATGAAATATTACATTACTAAAAAATTAATTCTTTATTATAATGTAGTACATTTTTTAATTATTTTTCTTGTATTTCCTTAGCTGAATATATCTTAGACAGAATTAAAGAATATTATACGGAACTGATAAGATTGTTTTATAACCTTTATTACTAATGTACCAGTTAATGAATTTCTGTAGGAATATCTACATTAAATTGAAACAAACTGAACATAGCAAAATTGAGAAAAGTAGTAAAATAA
>BMAW01112032.1:119549-196088 GCA_019974015.1 Nephila pilipes
AACGATCCCCAAAGTTTCAGAGCTCTAGCTTTATGGGAAGTTGGTTTAAATAACGATCGAAAATTTGATGACACACAAACACCAAGTAAAATACATAAAGACGTTTTAAAAACGTTGTAAAAAAACCCTCATCTCTCTCTCGTCTTTAAGATCACTTTCTCTGCGTAATTCAATATATCTTCCATAGATGGCGCCACTTTACTACACGAACCACATTATTAAAAAATTATTATAGAAATATTAGTTAAAACTTGTCACAAATGTCTAAATATTACATTGTTGGGCGAGTAAGAACGAATCCCAAAGTTTCAGAGCTCTAGCTTGATGGGAAGTTGGTTAGATTAACGATCGAAAATTTGAGGACACACACACCAAGTGAAATACAGAAAAACGTTGTACAAACACAATTGCGTGCTCCCTCTGTCGATTTTTTCTCAATCCGCCGCTGCTCACTTATCGTTCGCTTTCACTGCAGCAGCGGCAGGATACGTTGTGTTCAGCTAGCAGTTGACTTCGTTTTCAACAAATAAACCCTTTCAGTAAAAACTAACACAGGGGTGTCGAACACGCGGCCAGCAACGATCATTTATGCTGCCTGTGCAACTAATATAAAAGAAAGAATGTATCGTGTCTTTCATGACACCAAAGTAAACCGACAAAGTGTACTTCACGACCAAAAATAAAAATAAGATATATAAATATAATTCTTCAGAACTAAGTGCTTTTTACATTTCGAGGAAAAAAGAGCAGAATATTAAACTTGAATCGAAAATTAATATGTGTCAGCAAATCATGAATAATGAATGTAGGTTATCAAAATTAAAAAGCATACTTTGTCTCCGGAAAAGATAAATATAATAAACTTTGATGAATTTTCCTGGAGCAATAAATTTCATATTATGCAACAGCACTGCCCAACTTTAAGAAACTCTTTCGAGGACACTAGTTTTGGGAAAACCTTTTTTTTTTTTATGTGAAATGATTTAGATACACCGAGAAACTATTTATGGGATTGAAACTTATCAGCTTGTGTTTCCTAAGAAAGTGAATGGAATCAAAATTTGGAATTAAGTCATGATTCTATTTTTGGGAATCATTTATGAATATGAAAAAATAAAATGAGTTAAAAATGAAAGAGTTGTGAAGAGAGAGAATCTAAACAAAACTTAAATACTTACTATGTGTTTAATTAATGAAAAAATATAAATATTATTTTTCAGCCTTTCATAATCGGCATGTCTTTATCAAAACCAAGTGGTAGAACAAATAAACGAAATATTGCAGACGAACATGAAAATTTCAAGAAAAATGAGAAATTGTAACATTTTTTTCGCTATGAAATAAATAATAGAATAATCTGCTTGACATGTCATAATGCTTTCAGTGTGCCAAATTTGTTCTACATTAATCGTCATTATGAACAGAAATCAATATATGAATATTACGAGGGATAAATGTGGGATCTAAGTTCTGCCGATCCACCATCTCAGACGGCAGCCATGACGTTCCCTGAGCGCCGCCTAGCGCTTCGAGAGATTCGGAAGAGTTAGAAGAGACGTTGAGCGAGAGGGATCGAGACGCTGAACAAAACGGTTCGGGGGAATTGTGCTGGACGTTATATTTATGATTACGCGAGTTTAATTAATTTGTTTGTGTTTTAATGTTCTGCCCTACGTTAGAAAATAAATTGTGTGTGTGTAATAAGTAGTCGTTACTTGGAATCTTTACACACACCACATAAATGAGACGAGACAAATTGAAAGAACTCAAGATGAGACTGAAAAATAAACTTGTTTTCTAAAATAACACAAGAAAGTGAACGTTGGTGTACGTAAGTTATATCTTTTCAGAGTTGATAGATAAACACTCGATACCTTGAAGGTGAATTTATAAAAGAATGGCTAATCAAACCTGTAAAAATTGTTTGTTCAGGAATTGTGATAGTTTTTCGAGCAATGACTTTATCTTGAAATACATTTGCGGAAAGACTAAAGATTTAGCCGACAATTTAATATATGAGATTAAAGCAAAATCATCTAGTTCGAAGTTTTTTCCCGTGTGACTAGAGTACGGATATTGAGGGTGAGCTAAATTAGCTGTGTTATGTGCAGGCGAGACGAATTTCAACATTTTTGGAAAATCCTTAGAACTGGAACCGATGCATGTCACTTGCACAGGACAAGATATATTAATTATTATTTTAGCCTTCTGCAAAAATACAATCTAGCTTTATTAAAATTAATTTCCGGAGCTATAAATAGAGTCCTTCAATGACCGAGGAAAAAGTGGAGTTTTTTGGAATTATAGCAAACAAAAAGTAAAATTTATTTTCAATCCAAGATTCATCATCACATAAAAATCCTTCATTTCATTAACTCTCGAGGTTAAAATCGGCTGCTGTTCTCTGTGTATTCGTAAGTGAATCTAACAATTCCAGTCTGTCAAGATACAATGGCTATACTGCTCTAAGGTCCTTAAGGTATTTTGAAAGATGTAATATTCCAGTTCCCTAATCAGTAAATATTAAAATACAAGCTTATTTTTTGATACAATATGGTTACAAGAATTTTCCTTCGGGGTAGATATGACAAAGCCCTTTTGTAATTTAAATAATACTGCTAGGAAAATATATCATTATAAATATGTGCGATCAGGTTAAAACATTCAAATGTAAGCTAGTTCTATGAGAAAAGCAGTTAATATGTGAAAAATTATCGCACTTTTCGACATGCAAACTGAACAAAATAACTTTAGATGAAACAGCATCACTTAAAAAATACGTAAATAGTATTAAATCTGATATAGAAATGAATTTCGAACATGATTTACTGATTTTAAATTACTCGAAAATAAGTTTTCTTTGTTCTCATCCATTTATTCAATAGATATAGATCAGTACCTAATGAGATGCAAATGGAAGTAATTGAGACACAATGCGATTCAGAATACAGGTAAAATCCATTGAAGCTGACGTATTAGAATCTTACAAATATATACCTGCGAAGATTAAAATACTCGAGAACTTGCATGTGAGATAATTTCTATGTTTAGAAGTACTTATACATGTGAGCAGTTATATTCACTTATAAAAGAAAAAAAAAAAGATCTATCAGATCTAGAATTTCTGACAATCACCTTGGTTTAGTTTTGAAAGTAATCACTGCGAACAAAATTTCTCCCGTAGTAGAAAAGAAGGTGGCGCAGAAGATGTTAAGTGTCAGGAAAAAAACATCAAAATTATATAATTGTTCTTATTTTTTTCCGACATATGTTTCGATACAAAAAAATTTTTCTCTAAAAATCATTTTTATTTCGTCTCTTTCTCGCGGCTCACGCAAGCTTAAACCTTGTTAATTTGGCCCATGTCGGAGTTTGAGTTCGACACCTTTGGGCTAACATTTTCTTCAGACAGACGTGTTTAATATATTTTGATCGGGAGAGATGCAATGGAAAATAATACCGTTGGTCCCTCCTGAATAGGATTGCCGATTCTAAGCTTCCCATGTGTGCGAAAGGTGAAGAAAAGCGGATCATATTAAAATTCATTTTCATTCGAGAAATGACACGTTTTTGTTAATTTTTTATAAGCGTGGATTGCGCCTTTATTTTTTGTCACTAAATACTCTGAATGAAATTTAATTACTACTTGTGCCGTGTATACAAACAATGATACTTTTTTTAATATCAGAATTTATTTAAAATCGCAGTGTAGTATAATTGTTAGGAGCAGCATATTGAATGTTTCAAAAATTTCAAGAACCAATTATCGTGACTGGGTAAATGTTTCGTTAACACGTTACCTAGTTAATATTAATTTTTACTGAAACAGAATTTCCTGTTTCTATCTCTTTCACTTGTTCTTCTTTATTAATGGTAAAAAAAATTACGTATTGAGTGATTCTTATAAAATTCTAAGTTTCAATTTTTTTCATATCCACAAAGCAAGTTTCTAAAAATCAGTTACTTCAGAGATTTTTTTTTATTCTTCCAATTTCTTAATCAGACCATAAACTTATATTTTTTGTTTTTCTAATCTCTCTTATGCCTACGATAATTTTAAGATGAAATTAGAAATTGACTTTAGCGGGACAGAACTCATTTAATACATTAAAGTGTATCAGTAAAAGTATCCCTGCTATCAGTAAAAATGAAATTTCCTTATAATACTTCAGAACAGTGTTGGCGATTAGAAAAGTAGGGCCGCCTTCTTTTTTGTGAAAAGAGTTAAATTTTTTTTTTTTTTTTTTTTTTTCAATTTTAGCCGCCTAAAAATAGGAATTATTAGCAAACCATTTGTATAAATCCTGTTGTTTTATCGCTTAATTCTTTTTTCTTTCATTTCTTTAATTACTTAAAAATTTGCATCGCGGAAATATGCACATAATGCGATGCAATGCGTTGCAGCACGTCTTTTGTCAAGACTAATCGTTTCGTAAAGACCCACTGGTTGGATTTTGATAAATCATCATTTTTTTAATTAAATTATGACTAATCATTTTTGTTTTCACGAAATATTTCTTTTCAATTGTAATATATGTTTCAAATAGTTCTTTGATGAAAGTTCTTTTTGTAAAGTGATAATGAAAAGTAAAAAAAAAATTACATTTACATAACTATTACTAAAACCAAACCACACAATATAAAATTAGTATAAATTGACAATTTTTACTTCTCTGTCCAAATTCGCTCAAGAAGCGTAAAAGTTTACCATTTTGTTGCTGCATTTTTGAATTTTATTTGTGTGTCTATGTACTTCCCATATTTGTTTGGTGTCTATAAATATTTTGCCGTTCCTCACCCCCACTTTTTATTCCCACACAGCACTACTGTTTCCATACTATTTGACAATATTTAAACTTTTAATTTTCTTCAGATATTCAATTGCTTACATTTTCTATTTTAATTATTTTAGAATGATCTGTTTTCATTTCTTATGTTACTGAAAGATTAATTCAGTATAACTATTTTTTTTTTCTACAGGACCCCCAATAAACCTGAAAAAAACAACACTAACATAGAAGTCATATCGCTCAAAGAATAGAAATAAGTTCAAGAAAATGTGAGGATTTTTTCAATTACAAAAGGTATTGAAGAAAAGGAGTCAAAATTCATAGCCAAGAGGAAATACCCAAAATATTACCTAAGACAAGAAAATAGTACCGAAAAGGCGAATAAATACAGACTGTAAGACTTCGACAAAAAAAAATATTTTGCTTCTCACGATATTCTTTGTAACTTTCATTCACTTTAACTTTTAATCAATACACATAATAAATTGCTTAATTTTTTTTTATGAAAATCCGAAATCAGTTTCACTGTGTTGTTTGAATAATTATTAGAATATTGTAAAAAAATAAATGTAGTTAAAATATATATGCAAGATATTTGAAAAATAAGCAAAGTTGTTAAAATAACTTTATCAAATTTATATGGGATAAAAGAAAAAAACTACTCTTTTTCTTTTTGTAATTTTGATATCATTTATGGTTCGGAGATCGTGTGTAGTTAATTATGAAATTTTAAACTTGTAATAAAAGCTTTATTTGAAAACAAACAAAAAAAAAAAACTTCGTGGCACTCTCTGGAAGGCCTACTGAAATTGCTTTCACGCTACCAAACCTTAGACTAACTTACAAACTAATCCACTTTCTCCCTCTCTATTGGTGATAATCCTACCACCACACAGCGTAGACTGCTGATAAAAGCTAAAGGGAGAGAGGGTGAAAATATCACATCCCCCTACCAAGCAATGACGCTATATTACAAATCCAAATCAGCAAATGAACTTTTTAAAATTAATAATAAAAATATACAAACAGAACAAAACTAAATTAGCGTTTAAACATTGACACTAAATATGCATAGTAAAAATTACTTTTCTTGAAATAACAATACCAAAATATGAATATTATTACACTCAATTTGCTAAATATTCAATATTCTCTATAAGAGGATAAACATGCGATTATTCTAAAAATACTCGTAATTCGTTTACCTTAAAAATGTTGATTGTAATATAATTCAAATTAACGAGATGGTTATAATACAAGGACAGAATGATATATAAACATGAAATTGTTTTCATATATGTAAAAGAAATAGAAGATATATCCATACGCCCAATAATGTTCAAATTAAGCATAATAATACATCTGCGTGGAGCATTTTCGATCTAACACAACGTTTTGTTAAATTTTTACGAGGAGAATGACCATCTTTGAAGTAAAAATGTTCATTCTCCTGAACATCAATGTTTTTTCAGTCCTACATTTAAAGTGCACTGGGAACCGATTTATGACCCTTGTTAAATTCAATTTTGGTGCCAAATACTCGAGATTCGTACTTTTTCAAACTCCACACAAGCGAATGCTTCACGCTTAATGATTAACCAAGCTTGATGGACCTTGGTCATTTTCTGAATTGCATAAGATACCGTCTGAATCTTTTCACCGAACTTTTGGTATAAACATAAGGGAACGTCTGCTGATGAAGCGTCAGAATGAATGATATACGCCCTGTTTTTCATGTGAATTTACAAGAAAGGAGCGTCAATAAGTGCTCCTTTCACTTCTATGAGCACTTCATATTGTGAGTTCATGGAAATTTTGTCGGAAACACTTGTTTTCGTTAACTCGGTGAGGGGATACACAAGCTCGAGGTAAATGCTACATAAGCCGAGATCACTACGTAACTCTTTATTTATCGGAGAATTACTTTTTTAATCGCATGCAACTTTTCTGAACCAGCCTGATGTTTTTCCGAAGCAACAGCATACCCTAGAAACTCCATGTTAGGTTTCTCGAAGTCATACTTCTTAAGATTCACAATGAAGTTCAATTCTTCCAGCCTTGATCATATGATGTCCAAATGCTTAAATTTTTTATTGAAATTTCTTGAAATTATGATGATATCATCTACACATGCAAGGGTGAATTCTAAATAAGGAGCCAGTGCTTTATTAATTTTCCATTGAAATGAAACAGATGCACATTTTTCAGTGCAAAACTTAATAACTTTGAATCTATACGTTTGGCGGTGAGTTTTGATGGAAGTCTCTTTGCATTCTTCTAACATCGGTATTGGCCAACATCTCTTGTAAACCAATTAATAAAGTTTCTTTCAAAGTCTCGATCTTTCGCTTATTCTATTCTGATATTTATTTTCCTCCTGCGTGGGAAGTCATATTTAAGAACATGTAAGCATTCTTCATTATTCAATATTTGCATTCTGTTCTCATTCACACCACGGCTTCCCCCCCCCCCACAGTAATACCAGTTAGAGTTTGATGCTTCCTGTTACGGACTCCAGCAATAGTTCATGAGTCTTCCTTAGAACGATAACTTGACCTTAGATTTTATTCGTTTATATTTAAATGTCAAGATAACTGAAGGAAAAAAAGAACTTCCTTCTCACAATTAAGAAAAATCAAATATACTTTTTTGGGTTTATTCAGTAGGATGTAGAGAATGGGAGAATGTTTTAAAAAGTTGTTTTTAAATTCAACATTTATTTCATTTAAAAAGTTTTTCGTATGACAATTAAAGGAAAAAATTAATAAAAATTATAGTACTTATTTTTTTAAATTTTGTATCACAAAATGTTTTTAATTTCTTTTCTCGTAATAATTTTCATTATAACGTATAAATATTTATTCCATATCATGGACAAAAAGCTGGAAAAATAAAAATCTGAGTCAAATAATTATTTTAATTAATTCATATGTCAAATGAAACCAAATGTGCGTATTATTTATTCTTAATACCAGTATACCAATCCTAAACTGTATTCGCTGTATTTACTGATACCTTTTAAAATACAGTATATTTAATAGAACAAAAGTTTTCGCAACACTGTATTAATAAAGAAAGTATTCTATATTTGTCTTTTTGCAAATGTAATGGTAAAAATTAATACTATTTTATATTTCAATATCACAATCATACACGGAATCACAAACTTGTGATTGCATTACGATGAATATCAGTGGAAACACAAAGTTATAAAAGGTGTATTTAATAATTTCGCAACTAATCTGAAACACTTAAAAATTAATTATTCACCCATTTTATAATAAACATAGAGAGCATCATTTGGTACTTTGCACTTAAATAAAGATTTTCTTTAACAGAAAAACGTATGAAAGAATAAGGCGTGTGTGCTTTAACTTCAAAAAATTCTTTATAATTTCTTTTATATTTTGTATCATATTTTATCTTTGTTTTGAAATGTTTACATTAATTTCTGGTTTTAAAACTTATTTTGAAGAGAAATTAGGACACATCTGAGAGAAGGTAAAATTAGGAAAGAGAAGAGTTTAATTATTTAGAAGTTTTTAGAGATGTTTAAATTAGAACAAATATTAATATATACAGTCGCTAGAATATTTATACAGAAAAAAAATACCTTTTACAAATAAAGAAACACTTCAAATAAAGAGTTGCGTCAGCCATTGTAGTAGAATATCTTATTTTATGTAATTGAAAATACAAAATATTAAACAAGAAATAGCATTTTATTCTTAAGGTAATCACCAAAACATATTTACGATGTTTTTCGCTAATTTTTTCTGATCATTTGCTTTCAAAACCATTAAGATGACAATTACTTCCATTTTAAGGCTATATTAATATTTCCCTAAAAAAGAAAAATTGTGTAGTATGAATTAAGATGGGCGACTTCTCAAATTAGACCTCTTATTACTTCTCGTTTACAAAATGTTTTTAAATGAGTATACTTTCTCCGAAAAATGCCCATTTCCAAGTTTAAAATGTCTTGCAGGTAAAATTTTATAATATCGAACTTTGACAATCAAAATCTAAAACTTTCCTCTGAAAATTTAATCTCATGACAAGTTTTTAAAAAGAAATTGATAGAATAATATGATATTAATTAATAAAGAGTATTGTTGAGATTCTATGGTACAACAAAACAAGACCTCCTACAATAATTTGAGTTGCATTATAAATAAATTCCACCAAATGCAAGTATTGTGCAGGGTAAAAAACAATACTTGCATTCGGCACCATAAAACCGAGTCCGAACTTAAGAGATCATCTTAAATGCGGATCTGACCTATATTTTCGATTCATCAAAAACACCGTCTTAAAATCGTCTTTGTTTCATGTTTTATTTAAATTCATTTGGGAAAACTGAAAACAAAAGGCTTCAAAATATCGAAACCCTGAAAAGTGAAGATAGCTGAAAAGAATAAAATATGTTTTACAGAAATACATTTGTATCGCTAATTCCATACTCAATGAAAATCTAAATAATATTCAATTCTTATCATTGTTTTAATTCCGACGACAAACTGAGAAACAGAATAAAAAATTTTACTATAAATAAATTAAAATTTTGATGCATAAAATTAATATTATTTCTGATCAGAATTATTTAAAATTTCTCTTTTCTACAAATAATTACAGTTATAAATTTAAAATAGACGAGTCACACACAATACATTGTTGCATGTTTTACGTAGACACAAGACGGTTCCATTTAAAAGTCCAATGTAAGAGTTCTATAAAGTTTTAAAAAAAACTAAGATTTAGGGGAAAAAAGAGATATAAGAAGATAGAGAGATATCTAGGAACATCAAGGAGTCATAATTGCATACAGCGACGCTTTAGAAGCGTTTCTTAAGGATTAAATGAAAGCTGCAAGAAATGCTCAAAGCAAGCACGCGACATTAAAATCTGTAGGCTCATAAGTATCTGGATCAACATTATGGCCTGCATCTAGGTGGGCAAGTCTCTATACACAGAAACAAAATGACAAACGAACCCGGTATTGAGCCTATATTATAAACCCATGGCACAACACATGTGAGCTTTAAATATCAGTTTTCTTATTGAAGGCACTCTTTTTTTTACTAAGGGCAAAGACTGGGGATCAGACCTAAAAAGAGAATTACTTTGATAACTTCATGCTTCGTAATTCAAGAAACAACATCTTCAGTTGCATGCGTTTTTTTTTTTTTTTGATGATTGCATAAATTTTATTTATCACATTTTCAAAAAAAAATTTGTTGTTAACTGATTTCTAAGTATCAAACGTAGAATTACAAGGTCTTGTTCTTCAAAAGCTACACCGATGGAAACGATGACAGAGAGAATTCGCAGAGATATCAACTCTGTAAACAGACGATAATCACACTGGAATAGGAACATTCCAAATCGATATCGAACTAATCTTGCGTAATGATAAGGCTTTCAAAAGGAAAATGTCATTCATCGACATTTTTCGAGTTACCGAAAAAGTGCGCAGATTTTGACAGATAGACCTAACGCGCATTTTAAAACTATAATTCTACAACTCGGCATCACACAGAGATTTGCATTGGAATGGAAAAATTAACGAAATACAAAATAAAGTAATAAATAATATTTTCACTGCAATTTCAAAACTTGGTAACGACGCTCCGAGATTATTTTCTTCTCTTGATCACTCCATGTGGCCGCTGTAGTCTAAAGGTCATGATCAGACACGCGTCAAGTCGTGGGTTCGAGCCATGACATCACTAAAGAACCACTGCGTAACGAGAACGATGTTCTATAAATCTGGTCGATGTCCCAAGTCCTGCCATTGGCGTGATGTAAAAGCTTGGAGAGGGAGTTGTCAACTCAGGAATCGTCCGTGTCATTTGGCAGTCTCATTACTACGAGATCCGTCACCAAAAGTGATTATCTGTATATAGTTCGGATAGCACAATCACTGAATAAAACTTAATTTCATAAATTGAAAGGTAAATAGAGGATGGTACTTACTCCTCTTTTGAGTAGTGTTGAATCCAAAACGCATGAACAATTTTAACAAAACAAAGGCATGTAATAATCGTTTGATTTTTACAACGTTTTCATGTATTTCACTTGGTGTGTGTGTGTCATCAAATTTTCGATAGTTAATTTAACCAACTTCCCATCAAGCTAGAGCTCTGAAACTTTGGGAATCGTTTTTACTCGCCTAACAATGCAAAAATTAAACATTTGCGACAAGTTTTAACTGATATTTCAATAATTGTTTTAAATTGCCACATTTTTCCTCTCTTTTATCGTCCATTTTTCTCTAGAACAGCCACAACAGAACAGTGGCGCAACATGAGATATCAATTTTCGTAGCTTTCTAATTAAATAAGTACTATCTATACTTAGAAATGCTTACAAGAAGCTCTTGATCATAAATACCGTTTTACAAGTCTGCAATGTTAGTAGCTATGATTTCATTGTTAGACGTAAGAGTTGAACTACTGGTTATACTCGGCTGTCATTACGCATTTCTCACTATTTGTTCTTGACGGGTCTAAGCTGTCTCTAGATGATAAGATAAGCCTCTACAAAGCTTAAAAGTAAAGTGAAAAATATCAATCTTTAAAATCCGAATTAGTATCCGAAATTTTTGTTAATCTCACACCATCTGTGTCGATTGTTATTTCGTCATGTGTTGAAATATTCATGCCAAGCATCTGACGTCATAGTTTTGTTATTAACAACCCAGAAGTTAGCGATAAATTATCTATTATAAGTTTTTACATACAGCTACCGATTGATGTAATGCGTTCATTACTAAATGACCCATGAAAATGAATGAAAGGTAATGAACCAATTTTGTTCTATGCATTTTTCGTTAAAATTGTTTTCTGACTACCGTTTTTCACCAATGTAGTAAATGAATAGTAACAGCTTTATACATCAAAAGAGATAAATGATTTATTGTTGATATACAGCATTATAGATTTATTGATACACTTTGCGGAAACATGACCAAAAACTTTTACAAATACTACATTCTAAATATTTTTCTTTGTCGAGACAAAAACGAGAAATATGTCCAGTCATGTTACTATTAATACAAGTTTTTTTGTTTATTATATGCATTATCATTTCAGGTTTCATATCTAAGAATTTTTTGAGTTCCCTCGTCTGAAATTTTGTAGATTCAAATTTTTCAAATTCAATTCAAATTTTTTGAGTTCCCTCGTCCTCGCGTCCTCGACTGAATTCAGAAACAACACGAAAATTTATTCTTGGAAAAGGCTATTTATTCCAATCATAGCCTATATTTTTCAAAAATGCGAAGTTTCTCTTAAAATTCTGAAATAAATTTAGCACCGTATAAGAAACTTTATTTGATGGGTCATCCTGTGTGCTATTTATATAATAATCAAATAATGAAGATTCATCAATAATTTCACAGGAAGTACTTGTGAGTTCTCTAATTGCTATAAAATATTCGAAAAGTGATTGGTTTTGACATAATTTACGTCTATTTAACTGTCTATGAATTTCAGCAGCATTTAACTGATTTCGGAATTCTTCTAATAAAGCGTTTTTAGACGAAAGCCATGTTGTAAGATTATGCTGTCAGTATAGAAAACTCTTTGTCTGACCTTCAATTCAAGTTTAGGCATATATTGTTTTTACTGTTCATAACGATGGGAAAAAAGAATCCATTATTCGCAGTCTAGTATAAGACATTTTACATCATATGTATAAGAACCAGTAAGCTTTCGATGAGAATTTCCGAGATCTTTCAAAACAAAATAGAGAGAAGGGTTGAAAGTATCAACAGACATGTCATGATTTAATGCCGGAGATATTACAGAAGGGGGGAAGGAAGACAAGTATTTCTTTCTGTTTCGTCATCAGAACTATCATAATCACAGTTTAGCAATTTCAAGTTTAAAGCCTGCATTACCTTTAAATTGGATAATGATTGAAAAAGTCTACTTAAGGGAGTTCCTTATTACCGTTATTATCCAGATCACTCTCTCTCTCTCTCTTTCTATCTCATTTAGCACACAAACTAAATTATTTATGGAAAGAGAATCTAAAAGTTTATTTCTTGCTTTATTTTATATTGAAATCAGAAGGAAATAAGGAAAAATAGCGCACCATCAAATATCAATTTTCGTAGCTTACTAGTAATAAAAGTACCGTTGTACTTAGAAATACTTACTGGATCACGTGTTCTGTATGTACTTAGTGAAGAAGGCGAGCATCCATGTTTTTTTTTGGAGGCAGCAAATCCGTTCGCCTGTTCATGCAGTTTCATTCCTCATTTTAAATTTGAATTCATCTTTAAATTCTGGTTCGTTTGCCGAGCCCCCATGTTGAGGTTGGCATCGGTATGTTGCAAAAAACCAAGTTCATCTTAAGAGAAAAACTAATTTTTTAAATGATGAATTTTCTTAAAAAAAACGCATACGCATTTCTGCTTGCGACACCTCGCGTTCTTGCATTCTAATCTGCGCTATATATATACTATAATCTGCGCTATATATATATAATATAATCTGCGCTATTTGATTTAAATTTCTCATCTTAATTTGTATTTCTTACACATCATTTCTCATACACATTTTATTTTTGAGCTTTTATAGGCCTCGGTAGCCGAGTTCATCTAGTCTTGGATTCAAGTCCTGATGCCCCCTGAACTCTCGACGTGTAGCAGGGAGGATGTACGTTTAACTGTCGAGGCCCCAAGTCCTCCTGTTGTTGTGGCGTTGAAATTTGGAGAAAAGGTGTCGTCTCAAGTATCATCCTCGTCACTTGACCTATGCTCAAAATTAAGAGATCCGTCACCAATCGCTTTAGTGTTGCTTCTGTGTGCGACGTTAATATATAATCAATCGACTCAATTTTTGTAATAAAAATAGACGCATTACGAAAATTTTTCTCTTAAAAAGGAAAAAAAATATACAGAGCGTTAAATATACCGTATATTACCTCAAATAAGACGACAGTTGATTCATAAAAAAAAAGGCCCCTAAAATCCGGGGTCGCGTTACAGGCTAAATACAAAAAAGAAATAGATTGAAAATTATATAAATTAAAACCATTATTATTATTCACCATTGTACTTAAAATCCTGTAAAACTCTCACCCTCATCATCCTGTACATCCTCCCTTTGGTCTCATTGGCTCGTCACATTGGTCTCATTCTATACTTAGCTAGTTGAATTGTACAAACTCGTGACTTTATGGTCGAGATATTGTAGCAATTTCTACGCAATTTGTGTTTTTTTGTTTTATTACTAGGTTTTTTCTGTTCATGAAAAGATTGCACGTAACTACAATTGCTTCAAATTCTTTGCCTTCTTCTAGATTGGTCCGTGCCCACTTCAATGCATAATTCCTAATCGTATCTCTCGTAACAACATAACAATTCTGCCTCTATTCTTGTACTCATTCTGTAATGTTATTTTCTGAATCTGGGCAGGGAGCTATTCCTCTCCTCAATTTTTTTCTCAACATTTTTTTCATTGGCATTTTTATAACGACATTTTTATTCTTTCTCCAATATCTTACCTTCTCTGTGACATTGAAAAACCTTGCTTCAGCCGAGTTGTCCGATTCTTTTGCCTGTTACATGACTTGTAACTCGAAGTTAGATTCGTATTTCCTTCTTTTCTTTGATTCCATGTTTACGAAACTTGATGAATGAGGGCGCCAGGGTACCGGCGCCAGACGAGGAGAATAAAACATTTTTGCTGGTTTTGGTTGGGAGTGGTCGAAACGCTGTTATAAAATGATGCTTTGGAATGAAAGTTTGTATTCTGCGCGTCTTTTATTAAAAAATATGAAAGACATTCATCTCGTCATTATTCGTAATTTTGGATTTGTTTCGTCGATTGTCGTAATGAAGTAGTGAAATAAGACCCATACTTTACAAATTTCGTGCGAATTGTTTGAGAACATATTCTATATCGACACTTGTTTGAAATATATGTGAGTGCATAATACGGCACTTGCTTCTATGTGATTGCTGCCAGATGAGAGAAAATAAAGATTCCAGATGAAGACCGCTGTTCTAAACTAAATTCATAGAAAGTTGAGAAGTTTGAAGGTATTCTTATTGGACAGATATATGCTAAAACTATAAAACCTAAGGTAAATTTTATAATTCGCCACATATATCTGTGAAAGCATACAGTAGTTTAATTACAAAGTATAAATGTGTACCATCACAATAACCTATCAATTATTTAAAATAATATTTATGTACAAGTAATATGCCTAAGATTCGAAAATATCAAAAATGCTTTTTTTAGCATCAACCTGGAACATATATCATTGCCTTCGCTCTATAATATTACGTCATTTCTTAAAAACACAGGGTTTTAGGGAAATTATACAATGCATTAATTTGTCACAGAGAATCTGTCAAGTGGAAATGAGTGTTGCGTTGATGAGGAAATAACGGAAGTCCGCAGAAATAGATTTTTTTTTGTATTCTATGACAGGTTAATAACGGTATTACAATAGCAAATGGGACTAAACCGATTCTGAGCAACGAAAGTTACCCGCAAAATAACAGTAACTGAACACACTTCAAATAATGAGTGACCTTGAAAAGAACTCCATCCATTGGCATTGTTTGTCCGCTGGATTTAGTGTAGTGAATGGCCCACACGCGGATGCTGTGGAGTAAGAATATATGTTCTCGCGTTTTCTGATTCACTCTCCGGTGTTTCATCATCGTCGTCACGCATTTTTTTTTTTTTTTATTCTTTTGTTTTAAACCTGTCACACTCGGAAAGGGGAAAACTCCTACGCAACTTTTTGCTCAAAATAGGCATTTTTTACCATATTTCAGATTTTTATCTGTCGGTTATGCATACTTTTTTTTTATTTATCTTTATTTTTATCTACCTTTTTATCCTTATTTGGCTTTAAAAAAAAGAATTTGTCATATCGTCACCTAACGTTTGGAGCAGCACAGTCAGATTTCGTTCTTGCGCCATAAACTCATAACGATTCACTCACTCACGTTTTTTGATGCATTCGTCCAGGACAGTGGTTCTTAGACTTTTCTCCTCCGGATACCGCTTCGCTCAGTTTATGGTATCTGTAGCGTATCCTGAGATTTTCACAAGCAGTTGCGAATGAAATGTATGACTGCGCTCGAGGTGCCAGCGGTAACATTGTTGATAAACAATCTCATTGCGCTTGAGAATTCGAAAGGAATTTGAATCACATATTAAATATTTCTAATTGATAGATTTGACGCAGAAATAGCTATGCTATAGGGTTTGATTTTGAGAAAGAATGGCCGATAAATAAATGTGCCAGAAAAAAAAATTATTAATTTATGAGAGAATCTATTTTTTTGTGGGGGGGGGAGTCAATAGTTTTTCACATTTTTTAAATAGTTGATGTAATAAAAAATCGTTACACAAAAGAAATCAAAATGAGTAACAAGAATTGCTTTTCAATGCTGAACCGTCGTGAAATAAATCCCTCGGCAGGAAAACGCTGGTAAATCATCCCGTTCAACAGGAGAGAATTGCTCCTATTTGTCGAAACACAACATTCTTCATCCAGGAGTCGTTATCGTATTGCATATCGCCCACTTCTTTCGAAATGATAACAATAAAAAAGAAAGGTTTTATCACCGGTCTTATAAAACCAGTCGGGGAAATCCTTTCTCGTCATCATGTTATCACACTGCATTGTTTAATGAATTCAAAAAAAAGAGTTTCTGGGTTGTCTTTTCTGGTCTATTTCTACCTCTCGAGATTCGGCATTCAGTTTGTACGGAGAGTGGTCGTACTTGTAGCTCTCTCTGCGGAACCGGTTTCCTGCGGCGAACGATCCTTCACCGCTATCCTTCCTTCTGCTCCGTTCTCCTCATGGTCACAGCATAAACTCACTGGAGAGCACCTCACGCGCATTACGCAAAAACGGATACTTCATTACTGATGTAGATCGAACTCCTGGAGTATATTTCTCATTCCTGACAATGAAGACACTCCAGGTATCATCTCTGAGGAGGTAAGTGTCATGATCGCAAACCCATGGCTTGCGTTGTTTTCATCCAGTCGTGGGTTCGAACCCTGATGCCACAAAAGGTCCGCCGTGTAGCAAGAATGATCCACATTAAAAATAGTAGAGGTCCAAAGACCTCCCAATGGCGTGGTGTGGAAATTTGCAGAGGGAAGTGCCAGTTCAGGTGTTCGCCCTAATTACTTTGTGATGTTTGTCCGTCACTGTTAGGCTCTTGTGCCTCTTTCAATCTAACATATTAATCAAAAATTACTAAATTCCAATTGAAGCCACGCAAGAACAAAACAGATTATTTATTTATTATCAATGTAGAGTATCTAAGGTTAAGGTTAATCCCTTTTTAGAGTCTCAATCTTAGTTTATGTTTAAAATAAGAAATCTGTCTTACCAGTCCAGTCTTTCATAGTTTCACAACTTTCTTCGTCAGTAGCTACGTAATTTAATGTTTTTTAGTGGAACGCTCTTCAATTCACAAAACCAACAGAAGAATTTCTATCTGAATAACAATTCTCAAACCACAAATCCTTATTTCTATCTCTCTCTTCCTTTTCCATTACTTGCATATCATTTACATATATAATTGTATCTGAATCAACTTCACTTCTATCTTAATCTAATTTATCTAATCACGTTTCATTTTCATTGGGAAGGTAATGTAATTCTATGCAATTCAAATTATTATGAAGTCCCTGAAGTTAATGAAGAGAAAATCGAGTATAACCCAACGTCACAACGGTAGTATAGTGGTCAAGGTTGCGGACTTGTGACTTGTGTTCTTTTTGTCGAGTCGAGGGTTCGAGCTTTGATGCCACAAAAGATCCATCGAGTAGCGAGGCTTGTGTACGTTAAATCTGGTTCAAGTTCCGAGTTCTCCCGTTGGCGTAGTGTGGGAGTTCGGAGAAGGAGGTGCCAGCTCAATTATTGTCCTCGTCACTAAACCTGCGTTCAAAATTATGAGATTTTTTTTTTTGCCAATAGCCTTCGTGTTGTTTCATAGTGCGAAGTTAATAAGCAATCTCGCGCTAACAATTCTGCATTAACCCCCTCCCCCCCAACAACAACAACTTTCCGAAGGCTATCGAATTATTTGAAAAAGTCAATTGTAATGTAACTCATGACTGGCAAAATTATAACTTTATCGATAGGGATGAATGTATTATTGAAACGTTCCAAAACAAATACACTGGTTATCATAAATTAAGGAAAAATCACAAAAATAGCGATAACTCTTTCAAAAGTAAGCCAAACCGTGCAAAATTTGCATATGTTGTCCACTAAGAGTAGCTGAGTAAAATTGCAATATGCAAATTAGTGACGCTGCACTCGGCTTACGTCATCTGCCTGGAGCATAAAAGTCCAAGTTTGAGAGAAAGCACACAAATTTTACTGTGATTGCGACATTGAAAATCTGAGATAGCCAATTCGTAATAATGACCTCTAGGCATCATTTGCCTGAAGAACTACGATGGAGAGCCATCGGGAGACTAGAGGCAGGGCAGAGTCAATCAGAAGTGGCCAGATGGCTAAATGTGAGTCCATCTGTGGTTCATAGACTTTGGAGGCAATTTCAAACCACAGATTCGGCATCTAGGAGGTTCAGTCAAGGACGGCCAACTGTTACGACCAGTGCCGATGACCGATATTTGACATTAAGTGCACGCAGGAATAGAACCGCTACTCCGACACATCTTAGATCCTCTCTTGCTGCAGCCACCGGAAGGTTGGTGTCAACGTCAACTGTGCGCAGAAGGCTCCACGAAGGTGGTCTGTATGCGAGACGACCAGCCATTTGCGTGCCGCTCACATCACGCCATAGGAGAGACCGTTTGCAGTGGGCCCGACAACATGTCCACTGGACGTCAGATCAATGGAGGCCTGTTCTCTTTACGGATGAGTCCAGGTTTAGTCTAGAAAGTGACAGTAGACGTTATTTGATATGGAGAGAACCTGGGACCCGTTATCATCCATCAAACATCCGTGAAAGAGATGCATACGGAAGAGGCAGTGTCTGTGTTTGGGGAGGCATATCCTTAGGAGGGCGCACAGACCTCCATGTCTTTCCAAGGGGAACCGTGAATGCTCAGGTTTATCGAGACAACATCCTTGATGCTTATGTGCGCCCATATGCCGGGGCGATTGGTGATTGCTTCCTGTTACAGGACGATAATGCAAGACCACACAGAGCTCGCATTGTTGATGATTATCTTCAACAGGAAACAATTACGCGCATGGAGTGGCCAGCTCGATCCCCGGACTTGAATCCTATCGAGCACGTTTGGGATGCTCTAGGGAGGCGTGTATCTGCCATCAATCCGCCCCCTCAGACCCTTGCCGCGCTTGCATCTGCTTTACAAGAGCAATGGCTCTCACTTCCTATTGAACTGATAGACCGTATAATTGAAAGCATCACACATCGCTGTTTGTGCTGTATTGCTTCTAGAGGCAATCATATTCCATATTAAAGGTACTTTTTCTATTGCAAACCGATACTTCCAATTTGTTTATTTTATACATGTGCTAATTTCTATACTACTATTAATGTCTGATAATTTCTTTTTATGTTGTTTAATACCTTACTATGTGTTGTATATTGTGGGTAAGTTTCATAAAATTCCATGTGTAATTTCTTGAGTTATCGCGATTTTTGTGAATTTTCCTTAATTTATGATAACCAGTGTAATTCCAAATAGAAAATCAATCAAAGTAAAGAGAAAATCACGAATTGATAAGACACGTTTATTTAGTTAATGTTATTGCAATCCCAAAGGTATGCGAAGCTGAAAATAAATTAGAAAATGAAATTGGAAAAACAATTAAGGGAAATTCCGTAATCTCTCTCTCGTAATTTCGATCTCTGCAAAGTAAACGATATTGACACCACTATTTCCCGGATTATTTAGAACAAACTTGCACTCCTACAATACTAATTTAACTTCAAACGAAATTAAAATCAACACTGATGATGAAAGGGATAATTCTGACTTTACTGTCTTAAAAACAGAAGGAAAAACCGATCACCCAAGAAAGATAATAAGAAAAATCGTGCACGATTTAAAAAAAAACTTAATGGCATAAATTAATTAATAAATTCAATCCACTCGAAGACTCGAGGTCGAAGACGGTCCCACAGACTTCGAGTCTGATGAGGATTCCTCAGCCCCTGGAAAAAATGAACCATAAGCCTTTCCAATTAGTAAAGTCCCACCGATAACAAGGGGCCGCGGTAGCCTAGTGGTCAAGGTCGTCGTAGCGGCCTGCGGTTTTCGTTCAGTCGCGGGTTCGATCCTTGCCCGCCAAAGACCCGCCGTGTAGCCGGGGCTGATGCACGTTAAATCTGTCGGGGCCCAAAGTCCTCTCGTTGGCGTGGTGTGGAAGTTAGAAGATGGGGTTGCCAGCTCAGGTTTCATCCTCGTCACTTGACCGTGGTTCAAAATTACAAGGTCCGTCGCCAATAGCTCTCGTATTGCTTCTAGAGCGACGTTAATGAAAACTAAACTAAACTCACCGATAACAATTGCTTAATGAAGGGTTATTCAAAATGGTTCATCCAATTTTAAAATTCTATATGTTTAGAAATAATTTAGTTTAGTTTAGTTTTTATTAACGTCGCGCTAGAAGCAACACGAGGGCTATTGGCGACGGACCTCGTAATTTTGAACCATGGTCAAGTGACGAGGACGACACCTGAGCTGGCAACCCCCTCTTCTAACTTCCACACCTCGCCAACGGGAGGACTTTGGGCCCGACAGATTTAACGTGCATCAGCCCCGTCTACATGGCGAGTCTTTAACGGCCTAGGATTGAATCCGCGACTGAAAGAAAAGCGCCGGTCATGAGTCCGAAGCCATGACCACTTGGCTAATGCGGCTATTTTTTAGAAATAAAAAAGATAGAATGATAAGTAATACATGAATACAAATGAAAACTGTGGAAGTTTTATATTGCGAAAAATAGATGACTTGTTTTCTTCGTGAAGCTATGTCACGAAATCTGTTTTAGAAAGCTTTCATGGGGCTATTTTGCTGAGTAGTCGCAGTGGAACGGGTGACTCAATGTTACTCAGCTGGTCACCTAGGTCACCTGATATAACGCCATTCAACTTCTTCATTTGGAAGTTTCTAAAAGATAAAATGTGTGCACCATCAGTGCCTACAAATTTATTTCAACTTAAATAAAGGATTTCTGCTGCTGTACAGTCCATTACCAATGATTACAACCTGCTTGGAAGGAATTTACATATCGAATTGACATTATACGAGCAACTAAAGGAAGTTGTATCGAACACTTGTAAAAAAAAAAAAAACTTCCATATATTCTCTTTGCATTCATGTATTTCTTACCTTTCTGCATCATTTATTTTTGAAAATATAGAATTAGTAAATCGGATTCATTTTGCATAACATTACCAATTTATCATGATCCCGTTGATATCATCAATGAACAAGACGAAAAAAAATTCAAGAAGAAATCAACTCATACTACTATTTTAAATCCAGTTGGAATTGTCAAACTCTTCCACTTTTTCTAGTATAACTCCCCCAAACTCTTCTTGATAAAACGATCTTTCAAATAATTCAAATTGCTAATCTTAAAATTAAAATCGAACCCTTGCAAAAGTGCATTACACCCAAACAGTATCTGTCATTATTTCAAATTCTGTTGCGGCCGCGGTTTCGTCGAGTCGTGGGTTCGAACCTTGATGCAACTAAAGAAACCCGTGATACCGTGGCTGATGCACGTTAAATCTGTCGAGGCTCAAAGCCCTCCCGTTGGCGTGGTGTGGATGTTAGGAGAAGGGGTGCTATCTCAGGTATTGTTCTCATCACTTAACCGAGGATCAAAATCACGTGGTCCATTGCCAATAGCCCTCGTATTGTTTTTAATGCGATGTTAATAAAACCAAATTAATCGACCAAATTCTGTGGACCTATCTCCCCCCCTCCGTGCTGTATCAAGTGTTGTGAAGAGCAACTCACTAGTAACTATACAAAATCCAAAAACCTGCGAGCTAGATGTTATAACTGCAGTTGTTCCCACAGAGCTAATTATTCCAAATACTCAAAAAAATACTTCTAATCTCAAACTTTATAACCAACCAGAAGATCACAGAAAAATAAAAATTTGCCGAAAATTCAGACCTAGTAAAAACTCCCACTCTTAAAGAAGAAAAGGAAAATACTTCTTCCACCTCATCCATAATTCTGATCTTAAAGAACTTAGCACAATCTTTAATTTGTAAAAAAAATTGAAGCATTTGCTATGTTTATAGAAATTTTACTACTATTGTTCTAGGTCTCCTAAATAATATATATGAATCAAATAATTTACTTCTCCAAATGTTTGAAATTTCAGGCGAAGACAAATAATTTCACAGATCTCTTTTTAAAATCAAAATCAATCAAAACTTGCTAAATATATGTATATAGAATCACACTTAAACCGTTTTATACTTAGCTTCCCCCTCTATCTCGAACTCCCTTTAGAATAAACCTTCCAGCGTTTGTCTGTCAGTATTCGGCTCTTGGGACGAATGTATCTCAGTCTAATATATTAAACAAAAACTACTAAAAACTCCAATTCAAAACACTCCAGAACAAAAACAGGTTATTAATTTATTATTATTAAACAAATGCCAGACCATTGAACATTATGTCGTTAGGCAACGAGCTGTCCAATATTTTTTTACAATACAATTTCAATGATTCGAAGAAGAACATTCGTCCAGGTGTACAGCAGTTATGGCTTGTCCGGAATCACATAAATCCCATTTAAGGGAGTTAATAATGTTAAAACGAAACAAGTTGGGACTAAGACAATCGTGTCCGGTCAAAAGTCTAAACATAGCCACATCAGCGCCACGGAGAACTTGCTGTAGAATATCTAATGTCGCTCTCTTCAGAATCTCAACCTAATTCATAATCTTAATTTATGATTTAAATTAGAAATCTATCTCGCCAGTCCACTCGTTCCTCATTCCACAACTCCCTACAACAGTAACTACGCAACTTAATGCTTTGAGTGGATATCGCTTCAGTCCACAAAACTAACAAAAGAACTTGAATCCGAATAACCCTTCTCTTTCAGTGTTAACTTTTATCTCCCTTTTCCATCAAATCTATTTCCTTAATATATCATTTTCGCTGAGTCACTTCACTTCTATCATCATCTAATTTACCTAATCAAGTTTCATTTTGGTCGGGAAGAAATTGTGAGTTTATGCAATTCAAACTCATAAAAGTTCCCGAGGATAGAGGAGAGAAAATCGCGAACAGCCTACATAACAAGCTGACAGACCTCATATTTCTTTCCCGCGTTCTCCACCTCCATTTCAAATTCCCTTCAGAAGAAACAGCCCTTCTTGTAAATGACGAAACCCATAGTAAAAAGGCACACAGCAAATGAGTTAGGTTATAGCCCACAGCGATCTGATCGGTCAAATGGAACGAAGTTTGCTCGTGTTCTTAGCACAAACGGGCTCTGACCTCCGTAAGATAACGCTCCGTAGCGGCGTAAGAAAACGTATCTTTTGGTTTTACACTTGCCCAAATGTTATTTAATAAAAAGGTAGCTTAAGGAATCAACATGTAGTTTTTTTATATTTGCTTGGAAAAATGGAAATTGGGGAGTGATGAGGGGGGTGTAGTGAGAAGGGGAAATTAGTCAAAACAGGTCTGCCTGCCGTGGAGCTGAGTATGAAGTTGACCGGAAATTTTGCATGTTGACTCGCGGTAGAGTCCGTTACGGTTACGGCGAGGCACAGAGCGATTTTCCGTCGATTCTTCTTTGTGATGGGTTGCTGGAGTGGTAGTGGAGAAATATCGAAATCTCATTGGCCTAGCGCTTATTCAATAGGCGTTACTCCAGAGGTGTCATGGCTAGTATGAGCGGGTCAATTTTATCAATGTCTGCCGTCTGTTTTGGTGCATTACTGTGGTCTCTCAGAAGTGAGTGGGCTGGAGTGAGAGAGCGTCTCTGATATCTACCACTCTTCCTCTCTTCACCAGATGTAATATCATCCTTTTTTTCATTTATTCTATATTTATAACAGAAGCACTAACCATACGCCAGGTTTTCAACAATCTTGCGGAATGAAATAAAAATTAGTTAATATTGTCCGACAGCCACTCTCTCTCTGTGTGCTATTTGCACTTAAAAATTATAATATTAAATCACCTAAAGTTATATTCATAGTTTAGCCAGTAAGATATGCATACAATCGCATTTTTACACTCAAATGATGTTACTGGGAATTCCGGGACACTCGAAAACTTTTTGGAATGATTTGGCTACAGTCTCGCAAAATTGGTAACGGAATCTAATGTATACATCGACTGGAATGCTCTAGAAGACATCAATAGCAATAATTTTAACGACAAAAAGAAAAGAACCAATGTAAATTTTTATTCAAGTAAATATTTCGAAACTTCTCACCAGGGACATAATATCCAATTGGACAAAAAACAGAAGAAATACTAAACACTCGAATCATTAGAAAAATGATTAGAAGTCCTAGGCTTTTGCACAAATTCAATTTAAATGGTAATGCGATGTGTAGTACTTGAAACCGTATCAATGATATGGGGCATATTCTTTTGACACGCGTTCCATAGAAATCACTTCTGGAATACTCCCGAGGTAGACCTACAGCGTAATATTACTTTCAAAGAACTTTTGTGCAAAATGCAGTAGCTAATTAACAAATATTCAGAACATTCTTGCAGAAGATGAAATACTTTGATATTTATTGAATTAAAAGAATATTTTTTATAGGGGATAATACCCTTTGTTGCTCATTATCTCATAAAACCAGTCATTTAATTATTCTTTTCCGCGTAATTCCCATGGAAATTTTGTACTTTTTTCGCTCGCTAACTGAAAATAATGATAATACTCTTGAATTTTATCATTCAAGAAGTAAAAAAAAAATATCTTATCTAATCTTTATGTCTTTCCTTATTCATGTTAAAACATATCAATTCCGCAATCTAATATACTCGTTTAACTTTCCTATCTCTCTCTGCTAAGCTTTTTTATTCTGAGTCAAGTGCTCTTGGGCTGACACTCTGTCCATTGTCCACTTTTTGTAAAGCTTTTTATATCACTTAGGATACACACACCACAATTTCAGAGCCACTGTTCCAGGATTCTTAAAGCTTTTCTGAAAATTGTATTACGGTTTTGCGTATAAAAAAAAACTTTTTTTAACAGAAGTAGTTAATTCATTTCTTAAAAATTTTCAAGTTTGAATTTGACTCTCACACAAAAAAAATCATTTTTCGTCTCGTGTATATAAGTCTCATAATTGTTTATAATAGTAAGTTTATATGTTGCCATTATGTCAATTATTTTAAACTCGAATGGCCTGGCAAAACAAATAAATCAAATTTGAGTATTCAGTAAACAAAAACTTTCAAGAAAGATTTATTATTAGTACTAGAAAGAGAAATTAGTTTCTATTAATTAGTGCTTAAGTATTTAAAAAATGTAGAACAGAGATTATCAACCAGAAATCCTTGGAAGTATTTCAAGTCCATGAACTTCACTCAAAAAGCAAATCATTATCTTTACATTCATAGAGAGACAAATTATTATACCTTACATTTACTTTTATTAAAAACTGTATATTAAATTATCATTTATTAAAAACTATATATTATGTTACTATATAATAATATACAATACCGTATTTTATTATATAACATAACGTCAATGTCAAACAAAATGGTGTCCCATCAAAAATTTGTCTTTTTTTCCCAACACGAACAACATATCATAATATTGACACGTTTTAAGGAATAAAATTTTACTTGAAATGTATTATTTACCGTGTGTTTCTATGATATATATATATATATATATATATATATATATATATATATATATATATATAAGACCAAAATGCTGCTTTAAAACTGAAGCTAGAGTAAAATTCTGTGTTCTCCCAATTTTAACTTTCTCGATAAGTTATTTTGTATAATCAAGAAATTATTCGATTCTCAAAACTCTTTTTTCTTAAAAGATATCTGACGCCACTCATTCATTAATTTCGCAGTCGACATTAAATTGCCATTAAATTACCAAAGCAAATGAAGAAGACAATATAAATTACAGGGTTATTCAAAATTAATTGTGGAAGTTTACTTCGATTATCCGAATTGTGGAAGTGTTGCTTCGTAAAAAATAAATGGCCCTCTGGTTTGTTCTTCGAGAAGCTATTTCACGAAAGTTGTTTTAGAAACTTTCACGGAACTACCTCGCAAGAGGGTCGGTCGCAGTGGACCAAATAACTCGATGTTAATCAGCTGACCAACTAAGTCACCCAATGCGATTTCTTCCTTTGGGGATTTGTAAAAGTAAAGTGTACGCGCCACCATTACCCACAAATTTGTGTGAACTTAACGGATGTCTGCTGCTGTACAATCCATTACCACTGGCATTTTACAACGTGTTTGGTAATAATTTACATATCAAATTGACATACGTGTAACTAAAGGAAGTTATATCGAACACTTGTAAAATTTGTACTTGTATGGAGTACCTGTAAAAATATTTTCCCTTTTTTTTATTTATGTATTACTTATTACTTTGTGTCATTTATTCATGAAAATATGGAACTCTGAAATCGAATGAATCACTTTGAATAACCCAGTATTTTATTAATATTCTTCAATGATCATGCTCTCTCTATCTCTCTCTTAGCCTATTAACTCTCTGTGCTCTTTAAATCTATTTTTAAGGATAATCAGTTATGTCTTATCCACTCACTGGTGTTCCTATTGGCTTATTAAATCAAAGCGTTTGTGGGTTTGATTAATATTTTTGACTTCTGATATAAAATTGCTTCATAAAGGATCTCCAATTAAATTTGGGATGATGCAGATAATTATACATACTATTTCTACTATACGTCAATTTCTCACTATTGATGTGACCGCAGTAGTCTAGTGGTCATGGTCGCGAACTTGCGACCGATAGTTCATCGTGTCGTGGGTTCATGCCCTTACTCCACTAAAGACCTTCTGAGTAGTGGGGCTGATGCACATAAAATCTGACGAGGTCCCAAGTCCTTCCATTGGCGTTGTGTTCAAGTTTGGAGATGCCAGCTCAGGTGTCGTCCTCGTCACTTGTCCAAGATTCAATGTCACGACGAGGTCCATTGCCAGTAACTCTGTCTCCGGGGGGGGGGGCCGTTTGCAGCTCTTATCCCTTTGGGCTCGGTCCCCTTGGGTATTTTACCAATAAGCCTCATGTTGCTACTCAGTGCGACATTAAAAAAAACAATCGCATTCTCACCACTAACTTCATTAACAAATCATTAAATACTAACTCAATTCTCCGTCATACGTATTTTTAAATCCGTAAAGTACACATCTAATGTGAATCTAATATGCGTAATCACGTTACGTTTCGTTGGAAATTTAAATGTAAAAACCAGAAATTTAACTCACATACATGTATTCGTTGAGGGGAGGTATAAATCTGAAACATGCTATCTTTCTTGATTATATTCACTGTGTATATTACGCAAAAGATGAAAAGGTCCACGAGAGACCCGCACAGACTGCACATCCCTCGACACGGCTTTACCTTAATGTAGGGGCTCCAAAATTCCTAATCATAAATTTGAATATTCGCGCTCATTATATGACTGCCAGCCGGAACACAATAGAATGGGAAGCTAAGCGGAAACACCGGAAACGAGCGCGAGAAAGAGAGCTATTCTCTTTATTCCTTTACATTGTGTTTCGGCGAATGATGGAGCTCCCCCACTTCTTCAGGTAGGTGAAAACCCCGGAACAAGGTCGCATCTTTCGCCGTCGTTGTTTATTTACAATCCCGGTGCGGTTTGTTTTGCATCCTCTCTTCTTCGCTGCCTTAATTTCACGAATTGTGTTCCCACAATTTCCATCCGAGTCGTTAGCTGGCTGGTATGTATTTTGCATAAATACGTGTTTGTAATTACTTGATTTCTTATTACTAAAATAAGAGTAATATTCCATGGATGTTACAATAAACTTAAAAGTTCTCTATGTAGTACATTTAACATTCACGAAAGCATGCTCTTGCAAAATCATTTTTCATTGCTCCGTGTTTGGAAATATTCTATATGTACTTTTTTAACTGTGATATCCTGAATTTTTTTAAAAAACAAGATTTCATTGTAATGTATTTAAATTAGATAACTTTTAGAAGCAACTGTGCGCCAATTTCCCGTTTTAACCCTATACGGGTTTTTTTTTTATCTTCGATTACATTTTAAGAATAAATTTCATCGGGAAAAATACTAGTGAGCTTTGAACCTATTGAGGGTGAAGCATATGTGCAAAAACATTGGATATATACAAGGCAGCAGGCGCCACAATAATTCCTCACAGGGCGCCGAACACTCTGGAAGTGGCCTTGCATTTAAGATAGAATTTTCTATCACGGACTGCACTTTCTGGAAAAGAGGAAAATAGGAAAAGGAGATCCATTCTATATATAAATAGGATTAATAGTTTTCCTCTAACTAGAGAAGAGGTGAATGGAGAAAAAAAAAGAATAAGAGCTCTTTTCTAGAGATTCAGATTAATATTTGACTAACTATAGTGCAATACCTTCACGAATTTTTAAGCCCTGATTTTCTAGTATCGTAAGAATCGTTTTTTCTGGATGAACATTTTACGATACCAATTTTTGAAATGTGTTAAAGTGTTCGAAAGAGGAGCTAAGATTTACTAACATTTTTTAACCGGCATTATGCGAAATTAGAAAATTTAGCAAATTCCTAAGAGTAACTGAAACTTTTGATACACGTAATAAAGGGATTAACAGGTGTCATCGAGGACTACCTAATTTAGTTCTTTTTGTAAAAAAACGCAGTAACCTCCCAAAGGAAAAACGCAATATCCTGAGAAAAGCGCAATTTCCTCCCGTAGAAATGCTAAAATTGACAATACATAGAAAATCGTATCGTTAACCTTTTAGGATGTTTTGAAAGAATAGGAAACAAGTCTCTTAAATTCGCGTCTGTGCATCTGAATTTTATAGTTTGAGTTACATCCATCGCAGTCTTTGCGATTTCTCGCGTCTTCAACTGGTTTCTCTTACAAACTGCTTTTAATAATTGATTCTTCTTTTTATTTTCATATCAGGAATTGAGAGGCAGTAGTCTTCCCGTGAAAAATTGCGACTCTTCTTCTCCAAGAATTTTTAGGTAATTATGAAACAAAATTTTAGATTTCTCTATACATCTTTAAGATTTCAAGTTCTGCAATTCAGATGAATTCAGCAAATTTTCAGCATTATGTATTTAAAAAGGTGCAAATATGAAATAGTCCTGAGAAAAAAAAAAGAATATTTTCATGTATCTTCTCATATTCGAATTGTGTTTTGTTATTTATTTATATATTAGCTCTTTAAAAAAACCACTTGAAAAATATATTCCACATTTTAGTGATTTACAAATTTTGTAGCAATAATTATCTTTTTCTCTTTATACATGACACATGAGGGGGGCCCGATTTCTTAATAGATTTTTAATTTGAACTTTTTTTTTTCTTGGTGGTCAATTTTATTTACGTCATTGAACGTTATCGTATTTTGAAGAAATATTTTCAAATCTGCGTAATCTTTCAGTAATGAATCAAATTGTGTACATAAAAATGTCGTTTTTATCGTAGTTTCATTCCAAACTTATGATTGATGCTCACCCAGAATTATTCAGTTCACTTAATCATTCTAAATAAGAAAATGTGAAACCTTATTCGCTATTTTCTTTCATATCAAAAAACAAAATTGTTTATTCAGAGGAATATATTACATAAAATAAGATAGTGGTGATAAAAAAAAAATTCGATATTTTTTTTATAAGTTACGAAATATGAATGCAATATAAAGATTTCTTTCTATCAGCGAAAAGCAAGCAAAAAAAGAATTCAACCTCCCAGAATCAAATCCCGTCAAGTCCCTTAAAAGAAAAACGTGAAAACAAATAACAGTGTCGTCAAATAAATACGCCTTTTTTTAAAAGAACACGTGTTTATTTGACGATAAACTGATCTTACTCTGCTGAGTTAGCAACTTAAGTTTGTCTATTAAATATAATGAATTGTACAGTACGTTGCGTGCTGTTTGGAAAATGATGACCTATTGTTAGACAGAATATCATGCAGAGAATTATATTTCCTCCTGTCTTAATTTCTTTTGATTTGGAAATTACTAGGTACGTGTATAAAGTACGAAGATTCTGAAACTGGATATTTTTAACAAAGCACTTTTAATTCACAAGTGAGTTAACTTTTTTTTAATATGCAAGCAATCGAAATATCTTTTATTGTTTATCTTCAAGGTTTATTAATTCGTCGGTTTTATTTAAATTTGCCTTGTGAAATACATTTATGATGTTAAAGTCAAACAATACATATTTAATTTTTGATAAATATTTGTTCAGTTTTCTTGTTATTACTTTTTTGTACGAAATATGATTTTTAATACTTATATCATTTTTAAATATTTATGTACTTAATATGATTTTAAAATATTTTCATGAATGATAACTACTTTATGTAATTCTTAACCATTAAAATATCCCAAATTCTTGTTAAATAAGCTTAATTTTAGCAATAAGAATGTAAGCTCTTAAAATCGAGGAATTAGAAAATGCTGCTTTATAATATTTATGATTATTTACGTTAAAATACTTTTTTAAAAAAGAAATCAAAACTTGGTTTTTTTAAATACTTGTGAAGTTACATGATATAAAATAATCTTTTATTATTAGTCGTCATTTACATTGTAAAAAATGATATAAAAAGCAAAACTTATCAACAAAGCTAATTTGTTAACGTGATAGAAGCCTATGAAGTTTTATGTGCAGAAAAAACATATCATGTATGTGTTCTCTTTGGACGTATGTTACATGTCATTAAATTAAAATAAAGCAAAGTGCAATATGGGATTAAATAGTTAAGAACTTGACTTTTACTTTTAAAAAAAAGGAATTCGATGTGTAATATTTTTAAGCACCCCACATTCTTGCGATTGAAGTATTAGTTTCATTTTTAAGAAAAATCACAAACCATACAACAATGTTTTTAACCTAAGTAAATTATAAAAATGTAACGTCAAAAATAATATATTATGATAAATTTATGAAATGTTACAGAATGTATGGAAGAGTTTAATTTTTTAAATACTAATATATATAACCAAATAAGACTTACGTAATTCGTAATATAAATGACTTAATTAAAATAGCTTTCTGCAACACGCAATCTAGAATTATTTATTAAATAACAGATATTATACTCGTATATACATGTGTAGCAAAAATTACAAATACTAAATATATATAGGATGCCCATTCAATATTTAAACCGATAAATAGCTTTACAGCAAAGATGATTGATTAAATTTATGCAATTTTTTTATTTATTTTTCCACGTAATCTCTACCAATCTTTCTGCACTTGTCCCACTTTTCTTATCTCTTCAGCGAAGAATTTTTTACCTTGATCTAGAAGCCAGTTTCGTACTTTTTTCTTTACCCTTTCTTTGTCGTTGAACTTAATGCCATGCAAAACTTCTTTGATCGGACCAAAAAGATGAAATTCCGAAGGAGTAAGGTCAGGGCTAAAAGGAGGAGGTGGTGGAAGTTTCCAACCCACTTTACAAACAGTTTTCGGCGTGTCATATGAGGTGGAGCGTTATTTTGCAGAAGCACACCTTTCGTCTGCCGTTTCGAAAATTTCCTCAGCAATGCAAATTTGACTTTCTTCTCGATCATATCTAAATAGTTGATAATGCGTCGCCTCGTGAGTACTTGGATCGTCCGTGACGTTTTTGCGACAACTATTTAACTTTTGTAGCCGCGCGTAAAAACTCGCCCTGTTCGTACAACTACTGCCGAATTCTCTGTTCGTTCGAGGGAATGATCCCAACGGTTTTATGCTTTCTGGAAGCAAACACCAGATCGTAAAACGCTTTTTAAAAAAGTATTTTCTTCGAGTGGACACTCCACCGTAACCGAGACTTCAGAGGTTATGTTTACGTAGTTATTAATCGAAAAGCTGAATAATTCTCTTCTTAAAGTTGCCAACTAACACGAAAGTTTAACTTCCCTGCATTAAGAGTTTACTGCCACGAAAATGTTTGTCTGTTTAAATATTGAATGACCCTAGTATAACAAACACCAATATAAGCAAACACTAAATATAACTAATACTAAGAAATAAAAAGAAAATGTTCCAAAAAAGTATTTGAAAAACTAGTAAGAAAATTATCTTATATTTATATATAAAAAATCAGATTTCCATCACATTAATGTTTCGCTGTTTGACTTTAAAAACTATTTTCACCAAATAAGATTTGTGATTTAAAAAACGGGATTACTTTTTACATTAATTTGAATATAATGCAATTTTTTGAACATTTGAAATAAATTCTAAAAAAAAAGTTTTGGTTTGAAATTCATTTATCTTATTAATTCGTTTTTAATATTATTTCGTACCATCTTCCCTCATTAATAAATTCTGAAGTGGATTGAAATGTAAGGTAAATAAGAAGGAAATCGAATAAGTAGCTGGAACAAAATTATAGGAATTTATAAATTCTACAAATGGAAGTTTGTGATAACATCGTCATATCAATGATTTGATGTCTCATAACTAGAAAGCGCTTAAAATATCAAAGCAAGAATCTCTTGAAGAAATTCCGCTTTGATTTGATCAAATTTAAAAATTTTAAATTCAATATTTTTAGGTAAAAAGTTCTTCAATGAAACTTTCAAAAGGATTCTTTCCTCCACTGATTACGAGCACATTTTAAATCTTCGTTGTCAGGAAAGTTTGCGCATTTGTTGAATTTTTCCACTTCAATACTCTCCTTATCTGTCCTTAATTGATTTTGTTCTAAATTTATTAATATTTAATTGCATTCTGAAATATATAAATTTCAAAATATATATATGTGTATATATATATATATATATATATATATATATATATATATACAAATTTTTAAAAAAAATTTAAACGCTCACATTAATTGAATAATGTTTTGTAACTAAAAAATCCCATTTAGTTAACGTTAGGTTCTTGAAGCTTCTTGTAGGTTCCATCGAATTCTATCGAATTCCGATGTACGCGCAAAATTAGCTCCAAGTTTTCCAGTTGCATGTTCCATGTTTATGCAAAATAGACTCACGTTTGCTGCGTTGTTTGTTTGAGGGCGATTACATCTAAAGGCGAACTATAGTTGTGTTCTCGGGAAAAACCTTTTTAGCGTACTTGACAAAATACAGAAGCAAAATATAAAAGCAAATTAAAAGCAGAATGTTGAAAATCGACTGGAGATAACAACAGAATTAGACTTCGATGGTTTGTGTAAAAAAAGGCGAGCCCGTTCCAGTCCGTAAATGTAGTGCAAGGGTAGATGTGACATCTGTAGCACGAGTTAATGCTATTAATGAGTAAATCACGTTAATTTTGTGCTAAAAATTTTTGATGAAAAATATAATGCGCTTCTTTAATAGTTTTTACATAAAGTACCTGTGGGACATTGATCTAAATATTATTTTAGGATGTATTTTTTCTACGGGTGGGATGGGGCTCCCGGAAAATACCTTATAATTCTAAGAGCGCCGCACGTTGACAAAGTTTGAAGACAACTGTTCTAACGGTAACAACAGGCAGTGGCGGCGATTGTGAATTAGAAGTGAGAGGATAAAAACTTTATAGACAACTAAAAATAATGGGAAGGGGGTTAAAGGAGTTAAACACAAACAGAACATTTAAAAAAAATTATAAAATACCAAATTTTTGACGTTTTCTGAGCGATTATGAACATAGAATTAAAATTTGACAAGTTCATACCAACTGTACTGTATTTTAATTTCAATACTGTAATTAAAAGGTACAAGCCCCTGTTTTTTTTAAATTTTATTAATATTATATGCAATATAACTTCCCTAAAAAGGGCAATATTTTCATACACTGTAATTAAACAGAAGTATTTCGAGAAATCAAAAATGTGATCGGTGATAATTTCATTAAAAAAAGTATGGCTTGTTTAAAATAAACTCTAAAAAATGATAATTTGCCCAAATCCAACCAATGAGTGTTGTGATGTTTCACGAAACGATTAGCCCCGATGCGCGAGTCAAACGACCGAACGTTTTGTGCGTATTTCAATAAGTACATTTTTAACAATTAAAGAAAGTCTGTTGAAACAACTAAAGAAAATTGTCTTTTCATAAAGAAAAATAAGATAAGACAACCGGGTTCATTGAAATGTTTGACTTATGATTCCTTGTTTAAGGCGGCTAAAAAAGAATAAAAATTTGATTTTATCCTCAAAAATAGAGGGGTCGTAAACCCCCCTTTCTAAATTTCTTCCGTGGACTTCAAGGCTTTCAGAAAACCACGAGATTGCCGCGCGGCCCAAATCGTGACAAAGTCATCTCTGTGCTCCCTAATCCGTATGATCCGTGAAGGACGCTCTGTTGAGGGGAGCAACGATTCATCGTATCACGAGGGCAACAGGCAATGGCCATTAAGTTACGAAGTTTATACTTTGCCAAACTAAATTTATCCTCTCATCGTAAAAAGAAAATTATAGTTGCATAATTAAAGATATTTTCAGATCAATTTAGGGGTCAAGGTGAAAACACCTGGGAAAATCAGTGGAGTGAATAATTTAGAAGAGAATTGAGAAAGCTGAAAAAGCTGCCGAGTTGCGATTGGATACCCCAAGGGCGTATCGGATCATATCATATTCTGCTATGCAAAGATCACTTAACCTTTTCAGTCATAAAAGAAAGAAATCATGTGCGTAGGTGTAAGCGTTTTTCTTTCACAGAGAGAGAGGTCAAACTCGAATCTCCTCTGCAGAACCGCTTTTCTTTTAGACGACGGTTCATCCTCCCGCTGCCTCATCCAGCAGAGAATCGCTACTCCCTGGATCACACCATTCAGTTTCTTAATTGTTGCGGAATTTGGCTTCTCGAGGTACTTCAACCTTTCGGACTTTCATCTCCGTTCTTGCTGGGGGAAAACTATTGTGAAACTAAACATTGGAATCAACTCCTGCCCCTAAGTAATTCGGATCTTAAAATATTATTTAAATATACTTTGAAATTAAGACCAAGCAGTAGCAAAAAATTTTAGTTAATTGTTGGTGGATAGAAAATAAATTTTTGAGAAAGAATATACAATTTATTAAAGAGTTCAAGTCTTAAGAAAAGAGTATGTTGTCAGGTGTTGTAATCGTTTTCGGTCAATCCTTTGTATGTTTGTGGCCAGGACAACCTAGTTTCACGGTCGCGGACTCGCGGCTGACTGTTTTCGTCGTGTCGTGGGTTCGAGCCTCGATGCCACTCAAGAACCACTGTGTATGCTTGAAAAATATGTCGAGGCTCAAAGTCCTTTCATTGGTGGTGGGGTGGAAGTTTGGAGAGAGAGGTACTCGCCTCTTGATCGAAGTTCAAAATTAAGAGGTCCGTCACCGATTGCCTTCGTGTTGCTGCAAGTGAGACGTTTGTGAAACCAAATTAATCCGTAAGGGGTTAGTGATTTATTGTCAGTTGCTTTTATCGTACAAATTCGATCACTAATTTCGAACATGGATTACCAAATATCATGGAATCGTTTGTCGCTTTTCATGAGTTATGCAATGTGATCATCTGAGGAGGTAAGTGCCAGTCTTACTAGCTCTTCTTTGTCTCTCTGAGAAGAACGCATGTCAACCCTCCAAACTGCCTTTTTCAGAAAAAATTCTTCTAAGACTCTGCTTTAAAAATAAATGAATTACTCTATCGTTTTTAATGCATGTATTACTCTGAGAACTTCAATTCCATGAATTATCAGATTCAGTTTAAAAAATAACCAAAAAACGAGTCAAGTATAAATGAAATTGATTGTGCTAAAGCAAGTGAAAACAAAAATTCATATTCTTTTGAAAATAAAATTAAAATTGATGATGTTAAAGAAAATGAACAGGTGAATGTATGGGCAAGCGAAAATAAAGTAGAAATTGATACTATTGCTGCAAATAAATTTGAAATAGTAATTAAGTAAATCACTCGAAGAAAATGTTTTTAATCTACCTATCCAACTTTGTAAAGCAAATACAGTTACAAATAACACCTTCCAAGCCATGTTAGAACGAGCACACACACCCATTTAACACAATAACCCAAATGAAATAAAGATACGCTCAAATAACTAGGGAAATTATTTCGAGTTTTCAGTAGTTAGAACAAAAGATAAAAAGGAACCAAGTTCTCCAAAACAAATGAAAATTGTGCCACTCCACAAATGTGTAATTCCGAACCCTTGCTACCGCTATTAATCCTTTTTATCATCATTCGAAATATTGAAGCAAATTCTTTCGCTGTGTCAAATGTGATGAAAATCGTATCACATTCGAGTCTACGCTTAATCAAATTGTTGGGGCCCAAAGTCCTCCTGTTGGCGTGGTGTGGAAGTTAGGAGAGGGGGTGCAAGCTCAGGTGTCATCCTAGTCACTTGTCCAAGGTTCAAAATTACAAGGTTTGTCGCCAATAGCGCTCGTGTTGCTTCCAGTGAGACGTTAATAAAGACTAAACAAAAAACAAACTCTTAATCAAATAACATCCCAAAAATGGTGAATTTCTGTGAATAAAGTAAATGAGAAGTTGTGGAATCTTTCATATCTTTCATTCGTATATATATATATGTATTTGTTTGCATACATACATATAATTATTATTAAAAATTATTTTTAAATTATGTATTAAAAAGTTATTTAATTTTTTTTAAAAAAAGTAACTCTTTCTATCTCTCCGAACCATCATTTCTCTCATACCCTTTGTCAATCGCTCTGGAAGCATTTTATAAAAATATTAATATACACGTCGTACCCTGCATAACTAAATATGAATGTTAAACTTTTTTTTTCTTGATTTAAATTAAATATTATTCTGAGTAAACTGCTCATACTCAAGAAGCATTAGTATTATTTTCTTCTACCGGTTAGTTTGACAATGTTTTGTATGTATTCGAGGACGCGCTGTACCTACAAGTTTATTTCGAATAGTGCTTTTCTGTAAATTTGTTGATTGTGTTTTTGCCTTCAAGCAGCAAATGAGGATGCGGTCGCTTGTAGATGCTGGTTGAATTCTGCGATTACTTTGGTTGCCTTTTGATTGGTTTTATTAACGTCGAACCAGAAGCAACATGAGGGCTATTGGCAGAATACCCAAGGGGACCGAGCTCTCCCAGAAGGTTTATAGCTACAAACCGATCCCCCTGGAGACAAAGGGCAATTTTGTACCTCGATCAAGTGAGGAGGCTGACACCTGAGCTGGCACCGCCCTCTCCTAACTTCCACATCTCGGTAACTGGAAGGAATATTAGTTATTCATCAGCTCCAGCTACACGGTTGGTCTTTGGGACTCGAATCCCCGACTCGATGAAAATTACTCCTGCGAGTCCGGGACCGTGAAGACTAGGCAATCGCGGCCACATACTTTGGTTGCTGCAGTCTTCTTTTTTGATGCCATAATTCCTTTCAAACAGTGGCTTACCATAGGTAGGCAAGGGGGGGGATTATCTTAAATGTTTATGTACCTACATGTAAGAATATAAAAAAAGGCTTTTCTATTCTGGGAGGATAATTACGGATAAATGTGCAGTGTTTAAGTTTTAAAAAAAATTAAGCTATAATTTCATAAAAGAAGTCAAAGCTCGCGAAACATAGTTTTGACTTTTTCAAATGACAGAACAGTTACAAATGCTTTTTAAAAACATCAAAAATGAAAGATTAATACGCTTTATATATAATATATGTGTGTATCTATGTGGGTGTATATGTTATTTTTTTTTTCCTTTAAGCTGTAAGATTTTTGTTTTCCACATCATTTTGATTATAAATTTAATTAAATGTGGCATGTATTTGTGCTGACATTTTTGTATGGGAATTATTCCAATCAGAGGTGCCCTAATTAAAATTTCCACCCCGGCTTCAATGCGTGTTTCCACATCCAATAATCTCCTTCAGTCAACAATCGATTTCGCTGACATTTGTGTTTGAAAGAGACTGTTCACCCGCGGCCTGCGATCATATGTTTTTATATCGTTGCTCCAGCAACACTCACAACCAATCGAAAGCGAATCAATATATGTACATCTCTTAACTTACTGAATGGCGATAGTAGTTTATGTTGCTTAGAAAATTAAGAAATAAAGAAAGAAAAGAACTTTAATAATATATTCCTTATGTCTCGTGTTTAGATTTCTGTAGAGGATGGATATCTTTGACGTAGTTGGCAGTTTCGGCCCATGGCAGTTACGAATATTCCTGGCTTTGCTGTACCTGAACATTCTGGGGATGTGGCAGAACTTCTCAATCGTTTTCATGGCGCCCAATATGGATTTCCGCTGCGTGCAACCATCTACCGGGCGATATTTTCCAAATTCAAGTTCCATTTCTTACGACAGTAGATGCGAAGCTCCTCAAGAGGAGAAGAGCTCTGTTATCGTGCCTTGTACAGAATGGGAATATAACACTAACGACACGTCCGAAACAATCGTCAGCGAAGTGAGTTTTGTTTTCATTTTCGCAGAGAAAGATTGATGGTTTCTTTTAGACTTTGTAATGAAAAATTTTGAATATTTATATATAATTTTAATATAGTCTTCTTGACCTGTATTAAATTTTTAACAGTAAAACGTTTAATTATATTAACTGAGCAAATATATCGCTAGAATAATTTCCTTAAGATAATAAAAAAAAAACATTAAAAATCGCAGAAAGCTGTGTGTTTGACGTTATATTGAACGCTTTTCCAATCATTTGTTTCTGCTCCACACAAATTCCTCGAAAGTAACATTTCGACAGCAAGGGTTTTGGCACGCCTCAGTACCTCATAACAATTATTTTGTGTTAAATCCTCTCAATAAAAACTATTGCTCCATTATTAGACTGAGAAATTAAGGTTAAGAAAATTCTAATTTTAAAAGTAATTAATTTTAAATAAACACTTTTAAATATTTTTTTTAATTTGATGTTCCCACTTGGGAACATTGGCCTGTAAAAGGATTAAATAGATTGTATTTTTTGATGAAAGATAGATATTATTAACCATAAAATAATCACTAAAGAAGAGGAAGGAAGCACAGATAGGAATCGTATATACGAGCACCATTTGCTTCTGTACAGCACCACGAAAGAAAAAAAAAAAAAACTAAGAGTACATAAATACTGTCAGTCATGTATGTTGGAAGACGATATCAGAGTGCTATTTTTTTCTTTTTTTGAAGGATTAAACTGCAAGTTGCGGAAGTTTAGCTGAAATCAGAAGTTTAGAAGTGTTTTGTAATGCACATGTGTCACAAGAGACGAAGGCTCCTGCGAATAATTTCTAATCTTACTTGTTTCAAACTATACCACCCATGATGAAACCGAGTTGCAATCAGCGCCATCTAGCAGGAAAAGCAGCTTTTCAAATATTATAGGCCCCTCTTAAGAGGATCAGCTATGCTACCTTTCCCAGGAAACGGATCAAGTTCGGAGGCAATTCAAAACGAAATTTAAAAATTAAAGATCTGGTTCACATTGTCATGTGATATTTTACTTTAATACGATTGCGAGAGTTATACATGGAGTAACTATACTTTTGAAATTTAAAGAAAAAAAAAACATTTAAAGCGGGAGAGGTGACGATGAAAAAGCGGCTTAAAATTAAAATTTAAAATGCTTTTAAACCTCAATTTAAAATATTGATTACAAATTCGAAGAAAACTGCCTCAATCAAGTTTTTCCAAACAAAAACGAAGGCTCGCAGTTGCTATGCTGAAGCAGGATTTCAATAAAAATTTAAATACTATAGATTTTTAATGGGAATATCAGTTCTTTTCGTTTGGATTCCATATTGCTTTGGAATGCTTCCTCGAGCCCAGAATTGAAGGGTTGGAATTCGGTTATTTTCTCAACACTTGTTGGAAATCTGGAATAATTATGAGCGCATAAATGTATTTGATATATTTAAACGTTCATTTTTATTTTGGGACCTTTATTGGGAACCCTTTTTGATCATTATATCTTTTTTTAAAATGAATGCTGTAAAAGACGTTCAATATTTTCAAATGATTCATGCAAAATATGTCAGAATATACATATAACGTGATTGCTCTAAATGTCATTTGCTTACGGCATACTATTAAGGGATTCTATGTAAGAATTTTTAATTATCTTCCTCCCCTCCCCCCAACTTAATCTTTGAATCAATTATTTCTCTAATTGAGAAGTTTCCACAGTTAAATTGTTACTTCTAGAAAAATGAAAGGATAGAGCAAAACGCTCATAATATTCTGACGATGGTGAGTTAAGTTCTCCCGTCAGGGCCAACTACGTTTGGACAAAACCGAGGGCTCGGCTCTGGTTCCGCCTTCCTCCCATAGATCTCCGAAGACAGAGGGTGTGGTTTCAATGACGCACAGCGGGAAACCGCATTGACGTCATCGAAGGCCACTCATCTAAAGAATAGGGATGTTATTTAAGAATACTAATTAGAAAAAGAAAAGCATGCGCCGTAAATACGTAGAGAAATGAAGTCTTTTAGATGTTAAAAAAAGAGAAGTTGATCATGAATGAAAAAAGAAGCATGATTTATGGACTCTCTTGTGCCGAATTCATATTCATTATTCATATACTTGTGAAGGATAAGACATAAATATGTCTAACTAAATCGAAAACTAAACTTCGTTTTGTCTCAGTAAAACTGAAAAGAGACTAAACATCGTTTTGCGTCAAGAGTTACCACAATGTATTTTTGTCCGCACTTAAGTCAGTTAGACACAGTTAATACACCTCATAACTTTGAAAACAAATGACTAAACCTGGCAACTGAGCGGTTCCCCCAAATTTTTACATCTTCTCATCAAAGCGAGGATTTTGAGCAACGATACGTTTAAAGTATATCAGTCTTTCCCCGTTAGAATGACTGCTTTGAAAAGATTCGAATCCAGTACCTATCATTTGCGAGTACCTTACCAGGCTAGCATCATTTTGAGGAAAAATTAAACGTCATGAGGTAGGCGATGAAGTGTTCAAGTGGCTTAAAGAAGGACTATATCAGTAATTATTATATATTCTACTTTCTTTTAACTGACTGAGATCGAGAAGATTTGTTGTAGAGATATTCTTAAATTACGCGTAATTTTATCTACAAAATGCACGAGGGGAGGTGAATTGTGAGGTGGTGTGTGAAATTTTATTTCGGCAAAATAAAATTATACTATTCTATCCAAATATAACTTACTCAGGAAGGGAGGGAAAGCATAGAAACAAAAAGAAATGATCCCATGATTGATTCAATGTTTCTTGCAAAAGTGAAAGATTTCGGGTTAATTGCAAAGTGTTGTTTGAAAATTAAAAGACCCAAGATATCGTTAAGATTTGTGGAGAGCAAGCGAAAATGTACGAAAGCACAAAAATTGGACAAAAAAAATAGTTTTTTTAAATAATTTAGGCCCAGAGGAAAACTTAACTAAAAACCATGTCTTTGTTTCATTTAATTGACGAAAAAAACTTTATTTTAATTTCTTCAGCTGTGAACGAAAATCCTTCTCCCCGTCAATTTTGAGATGTAATTAGACTTTGAAAAAAATAAATAAACATTCGCAGAAGTTCAATCTACTCTGGACAATTTTTTCTGGCAAAAACTCTTATAAAAAATATCCGAATTTCTCAATTTCAAACTTTTTAAGAATCAATAAGCCTTTTATATGAATTCCGATTCCATGGCTGTCTGTTCTTGCTCTTCGAATCAGAAAAGCTATGAAAGCCATGAAAACTCCATAAAAATATTACCACAAATCAAACCAACAAAGAATAGCATTAGAGCTACAGTAGTACCTCTTGTAAAGGACGCTTCAGAATAAAGGATACCTCTATTTACGGGAAAATTCTATTGGTCCCTTTGAATTTTGTATTTACCTCTTACGGTCTGTACTTACCTCTTGTAAGGGACACCAAAGTATACTATATATATATATATAGCTGATACCCTCCCGCCTCGCTGGGCAGACGATAATATTATATTTTGGAACCTATACGTAAAATATCAAGAAAATTTTCAATTTTTAAACGATAAGGATAATCTAAATTTAAAATTTTAAGAAATTGATTGTCTGTCATAATGGTTATCCACGACTTTCAAATATATGAGAAAAATAAAATGTTTTAATAAAAATTCACCCCATATATATATAATACGGATAAAATTCATTCCACCGTATACATTGCTAAACCTAGTATTGCCAAAGATACAACCTTTTGTCAGAAGATTCATCATGTGCTTAACTTTCAAATGAAATACCCTCGCAGTGGCATCGTGTCTATCATAAGAGTTTTGTCCTTGCCTCAAGAGATCTTTGATTACTGACCATTTAGGATTGCAAGTGACAGCAATCCTCTTGTAAGGGATTGTGTGCGTGTGTGCTACTCCGTAAGAAGTCGCCATTTTAGTATTTTTCAAACTCCCGCTACGTTTTGGAGCTAAACTACACTTTCACCAACCGTGGGATTCCAAACTCATTTATTGCTATCGCTAAATCTGTACGTTTCCTATTTTCGACATGTACTAAATTTCACATAAAGAGCCCCTTCGCCAAAATCTTGCCAATCCTCCATCAGCTACAGCAATCTACATATTAAATTATTTGGTATTTTTCCATTCCACACGCCAAAATCTCACCAAGTAATCACTTAATTGGTGACAAAACACAGTATACATAGAAGAAAATCTATTCCGTTTGGCGTCGGTCATGTCATTTTTGGCGATAAAGTCACCAAAAATAACATAACCGATGGATAAGAGTAGATTAACGGATGAAAATGACATTTTGGATAAGACTTCCGTAAAATCCATTCTTAGTGAGCGTCTACATCGCAAAATGAGTAACTATGCTAAATTTCAAGTCAATCGGTTGTATAGTCTTTGAGATCTCGTGATGAATCAGTCAGTGATATTCGCTTATATACATATAGACTAGTGGTTCTCAGCAGTTTCGGTAAATCTACCGATGTGCATTGATGAATATGAGGAGTGCAAGTGATATGGAGGGGTGTTTTTAATGGAAAGCTAATTTAGGGGTGTCAGGTCATATTGCACTCCTCTCTCAGACGCTACTCGAAATGAAGAGCTTGATGAACTCTAAAAAAAATCACCGAACAGTTTCAGTCACACAACACATATCTCAACAAATAGCTCTTAATGTTTTTAAGCAACTTCAGTCAGCATTAAAAGTAGATAGTGGTAGACATTATGGCTTTGCTCCCTTTTGACTGGTTGGCGTGATATAATTACAATGGTTGTATTCGAACAGGCACTTTTTTCCAACATCCTTTCATATATCGCATTATTCGTTAACATATTCGTCGTAAAAGAACACTCCTTCCCGTATGTTATAGGTTCGCTACATTTTCTAATGACACTTCAACTATTTGATTTCTATTGAATCTCCTCCGTTGTTAGTTTTACTCGCATGAGAGGAATATATGTTTCTTTATATACAATTAATGAGAACGAGTGGCACGAATATCTAAATGCCGTCAGTTTAAATACTGTCATCTTTTATAACGTTTTTATCTCCTAGTTTTCAAATGCTTGATAACAAGAATGCTCAAATATTTGTTTTTGTTCTTATGCCTTGGCTAATAAAAGTATATCGGATAAAACATGATGTATGTAAGAAATTATTTCATGGTTATTGGTTCCTTTTCTAAAAATTAACGATGGAACGTACTTATAAAAAAAAAACCAAAATTTTCATAAACTCGTAACTAATCTTTATTCCAAAGTGTCACTTTTTTAAAATTTTATGAATAAAACTGAATACATCGATATCCTATTGCTTGCTTTTTATCATAGTTATAGAGATACATTAACAGAATATGGCCAAACGTTCATACTTAGTTTTTCGTGAAGAAAAATGGTCATTTGAATAGCATAGTTATATAACTAATATTTAACTAAATTAGTATATTAATTATATTTAACTAAATGTTATAAAATTAAGTCAACCTATCTGGGTTATCCGGAGGTTCGAGTTGAAAGAGTCCGATTTAATTATTTTATATCGTAATTGATCTTTAAATATCACATTCTTATAAGTTCGAGCTACTACAAGACGAAGTTTTTAGAAGGGGTAAAAAGAACATTAATATTTTTATAATTCAATAAACCATATAAATACAATTTGCATGACTTTCTCCTACGCTTAGGGTGATAACATTTATTATCCGTGACTTAAGTTATTTAAAAGCCCACAAAAATTATCGCGAATCAAACCAACAAAGAACACATTAGAGCATTTACCCTTATATCATGCCTAATGAAAGTACATTAGATTTTTTAAAAAAAACTGTATTGTATTTCCGTAAATATAATCCTAATATGAGCAGGAAAGCTATAACAAGATTATCTGTTCCTTTTTTCAAAAGCCTTTCAAATAAAATTATTTAACTAGCCAAAATTTTCAGAGTCTCGTAATGATTTTTCAATGTGTCCCTTTTTAAAATGTTATGAATAAAACTTAGCTTTTCGAAAAGAGAAATGGTGATTGTAAATGTAGTTTATATTTAACTAAATATTTATTTAGTAAAGAAAAATAAGCTTAATGTCTTATTTTTAATAATTCTAGTATAATAGATAAATAAGATATAAGTGAAAAAAAGGTGATAAAATGATCTGAATATCAAAACACTTATTCACTGTTGTTGTTTTTTATTTTCAGTGGGATTTAGTTTGCAGTCGAGAATGGCTCGTCTCTCTCGCCAAGTCGGTCTACATGATCGGCTATCTAGTCTCTGGTTTTACATTCGGTCAGATTTCAGACCTGTGAGTATGAGTCGCTATCTCTGTTATCTCATGAAATAAAACATCCTCACTCAGCTTTAAATCATTACATGAGTTCATTTAGCTAAACATGCGAAATTCATTTGTGCCATTTTGTAGGACTTTATTCTGTTTTGTCGATCTACTTCTTCCAGGTAACCACGGTATCCTAGCGGTTATGGTCGCGAACTCGCGGCCGGCAGGGTTCTCGTCGAGTCGTGCGTTCGAGTCCCGATTCCTCAAAAGACCTGTCGTGTACGGTATATCTGTCGAGTTTCCAAGTCCTCCCACTGCCGTGGTGTGGAAGTCTTGAGAGAAATGTTCCAGCTCAGGTGTCGTTACTTGACCGAAGTTCAATATTTTGAGGTATGTCGCCGGTAGCTCTCGTGTTGCTTCTAAGTGCGACGTAGGTAATAGCAATCAATCAATCATAAAAATTCTCCCAGCGAGCTTATATTCATTTTCAAAACACGCAAAAGGGTATAAATTGAAAAATGAGCTACATCTCTAGTTTTCCTTTTTAAACTTACACTCTAAGTAGTCGAGGGGAGAGGCAAATTAGACGAGATAGTGAAACTATGGGAGAGATAAATCCGAATGAAGAGAATGGTGCATTTCTGTTGCGTGATAAAGTGAGTGACACTTAAGGCCCATGGCGAAAGAGCTAAATCTGGCCACGCCACGCCAGACAATTGTTTAAGCCAGAACTTCTGAATGGCGACCCCGAACAGGGTCACGGTAATGTTGCGGTCACGATAATTTAATTCAGATACATGAATTTAAATGGAAACATGAGTCTCAATTTATTTATTATCTTTAATTTAATATATTGCATTTACATTTCATGCAGAGCAATTATAAAAATGTGACGACAATGGTTAAGTCGAGCTGTAAATCATATTTCATGCACTGGAAAAAGTATCACTAAGTGCATTATCATAGTGGTGTCGCATCACAATTTCAAACATGACCGCAAACGCGTAATACATCACGCACCTTGCACCACACAAGCGAATAAATCTCGTTGCGACCAATGGGAAAACGCGTTTCTACTATATATATAAAATCGTTTTGTTCCTGATTCTTAACAAGTATGTGCATTTCAAGAACAATATAATATTGTATTTTACTGTTTTATCTAATTAAGGTTGGTATTTATTTATTTCAAAAACTATTATATCTCATTTTTATATATTAAGATAAAAAAATTTAACCATGAACAATAAAAATAATGAATATTTCATTTTAACTTAACGAAATAAAATAAACTTTAAAAAAAACTAGAATAAGAATTAAACTTTTTTATTTATTAATTTTTAAATCAAATTAGAGACTATACAACATTTCTATTTATGCATGCTTATGGTTGGGAGGAGGGGGAATCATTCGGAATGTTAAACTGCGGGAATGGGATCACTGTTAAGTTTAATAGTCATTATGATGCAGACAGAAAAAAAGGAGCATAAAAGTAAAAATTGGTCGTCAATAAGAAGAGTCGAAAATTGAGAAGAACCGTTAGAGTTTCCTGGGCCCGCCCCCCCCATCCCCCCCACACTCCCCTCCCCCCGCCCCCCGCGCCCCACGAAGACCTCTAAAGTACCTCAGGACTATTCTGTTGTAAAGTTGCTGATAGCGTTACTAGATATCTAGACTTAAATTTAAAAGCCGTCGCAATATGCATCTTATTCTTTAGTTATATTAAGTTGTCCTTTGTTTACCTCAAGGCAGAATTTCCCATTTTAGACTTGCCTTCCTATCCAAACTCAAAACCAAAAGACTTTTCTTGACAAAAAAAAGCCCTTATTTTTAAGTAGTAAAAATGGAGATAAAACAAAATAAAAAATATTTAAACTATTTGGAAATTTCAATCATACCCTACATTTTAAACATACGAGGATTATTCAGAAAGTAAAGAACGTTTTGGAATTAAAAAGAAACTAAGTACAAGAAAAAAAATTTATTATATACATCAGAAAGAGCGACTAAAATTCTACTTTTCTACATAGTCACCAAACAAATTGAGGCACTTATCATAGCAGTGGACAAGCTTTGAAATGCCTTCGTCATAGAATTCTGCCGCCTGAGATCTCAGGTACTCAGTGACGCGCACCCGCAGCTCCTTGTCGTCTTCAAAGCACTGTGTTGCGATCCTGTAATGAATCACCATGTCTGTCGTAGGCCTCCAGAAATGTCAAAGCTGCCCCCATTCGCTGACCTTTATGGTGGTCTGTAAGCAATTTCGGCATCCATCTTGCACAAAATTTGCGGTAACCTAGCTTTTGTGTGACAACAACAAAGTCCGTGAAACTTGTGGAAATCTAAGCGAAAGCTCCGTTATTGTGAAACGGCGGTTTTCACGAATCTTTTCATCAACTTTAGCTACCATTTCGTCAGTCACAATGCTAGGGCGTCCACTCTTCTCTTCATCGTGAACGTTAGTTCGACCATTTTTAAACTGAATGCACCTTTTCCAGATTGAACTTTCATTCATTACGTTGTTTCCGAGCACTTCACACACTTGCCGATAAATTTCCATAGGTTTTAAGTTTTTTGCCAACAAAAACCGTATCACAGACCGTACCTCACAACTGGTGGTATTTTCAATTGCAGCACACATTTTAAATTTGAATATCGAAAAAACGGGCTGCGTGGAAATATCCCCGTTATAATGGCTGGACGCCGACTGAGATGCCGAGCACGCAGGCACCAAAATATACGTGATCGGCGCGCGCCTAGCGAACGGAAACGTTCCTTACTTTCTGAATAGCCCTCGTACAATACTTAAATACCTATCACACAAGATACTTATAAATAAAAGTTTTTATAAATAATCTTTTGAAAATTTTTATTACAACTATAATTTTAGACGATCATTGTGTAGTTACCCTTGGTTGTGGTAGATTTTACTTTTTTTAAAAAAAGGCCTGTTCTAAACTTTGTTCACAGTAATTTCCACGAAGGCCGATTTTTACCATTAAAAATTTTCCCAACCGTAATCATTACTAATATTGGAATTAAATATAGCTCTCGTCCAGTGTTTTTTAATATAACATCTAAATGTACACAAATTTTAAGCCAATTATATAAAAATCGGAAGAAATATAAGTTGACGGCTTTGTAGGAGCACGCAAATTGTTCAAGCATTTAACCGCTATATCAGTTTGTTTGTAGAGCATTATTTCGGCTTTTACCTCACTCAAAATTGCTTTAAAGTATTGAAAATGTAAAATTTATTGTAATTTCCTCTAAGAGGATTTTTGGGAAACATTTAATTCAATAGAGAGTTACAGCAAAGCGTCAAGCAAAAGTTCGAGTAAGCTTGCTCGCCATTGCTGGCATAGAGTTAGAGGGTGGAACTGAAGTTTAAACTAATTACCTACCAAAGGGAAGCAGCGTATTAGAGTAGTTTAAAAATTTTCTTAGGAAAAAAAATGAAGGCAATCAATTCTTACTGAAGGAGGGTGAGCACTTTCTGGCTCCGATCATGTTCGTCCATGCTCCGCTTTGGTTTGATCTTGCTCAAAATAGAACTTTGTTCAGTGGTTTATTGCTTGCATTGGAGAATGGTGACTCATTAATTGTTAAGAAGGATATTTCAAGGTCTTTTCATACCAGAATCAGGTTATATTTTTCAGCATTTTGAAGGTACACATTTTCGTTGGTTCCCAGATTTTCAAAGAATTTGAAAGCTATTTTTGCTTTACTTTTATAATAATTCGTGAAATTAATGGCATGATAAAGATCTTTGTTTCTCAAAAGCCATCGAGAGAGCATTCAAAATTTGTCTTAATGCATGATTTTGGGATGTTTCGAATTTAATTATGTAGGTGTTTACTGCCCATATTGGACTCTATTTTTGTCCCATATTGGAAAGTTAGTTAAGTTATATAACTAATACGTTAGATTATATAAGTTGAAATTGATCTTAGAATCGTAATATCGACAAGCATTTTAGTTTCTCTTGTCATTTTCGAACCTCGAGCAATTAGTGGATAATCTTGGCGTTCGTAGGTTCGGAATTTCTATTTGATGTGCGTGATATGGTGTTCGAAAGCGAGGATTTTATCTAAAATTACTTCAAAGTATTTGGTATGTTGAGCCCAGAATATTAAATAATTGTCGATGCAACTATTTGGGTTAATTCTTTTTCTCTTATCAGAGAAGAAAACTGTTTTGGTTTTGGTGACATTTAAAGCGATTTTTAATTTCGAAAACCAGCTTTCCGGGTTTATGATATCCATTAAATGCCAGTATAGGCTATTGGATTCTGTGTGTATGGAAATGCCGTTTGCGCACTTGCAGTCAATTGTATGCGTTAGGTGAGCGAATTATAACGTTCATGAATACATTAAATAATGTCGGAGCGAAGATTGATTCCTGAGATACACCTGCAGAAATTTTCTTTTCATTTCAGAACGTGTTATATACTCATACAATAAAGGATACAATAAAGGATCGATTTTTATGATACAAATTTGTAAAATTTAATGATTTGAAGGATACGGTATTAATTTTAATTAATTTATAGAGCATTCCCTTACGTCGAACTCTATCAAAGGCTTTTTGTATGTCAAGAAAAATCGCACTTGTTTATTCAGGAATCGATGTGTTCAACAATACGTCGGAGCTGATGGGTGGTGGTTATTGTTTGAAAATCTGAAACCATATGTTGCTAAAGGATTATAATTTTTTTTCGCTTAAATTATCTTTCAATAAATATATATAAAATCACTTTGTCAGCTTCTTTTCTGAGAACTGGAAAGAGAGATAGTGCACGGTTGTTATCAGAAAGGGTAGAATCTTTATCTGATTTAATAATGGGATTGAACGAGGAAAATTTCAATGGGTGAGGAAAACGTCCTAAATTAATACTATTTGTGATTTCAAAATTACTTTTGGGTAGGTGATTGCTTAATCATTTTGTTAATAATACCTTCCCTTTCAGGAGCTTAATAATTTTAATTTTCTGAATGTGTTTAAGAATTTCAGCTGGTTTGAGGAGGGAAGGGATGGAGTATTTGAGAAATCATCTTCATTTACAAAGTAGTTGCGAACGATATATCGCTTATATTGTTAATCCAAAGAAACTTGTGAAATGACAAAAAATCAGGAGAAATTACTCTACCTTGGGTTTAATTTTGTTATTCTTCTTAGCTTGAGAGTAGAAAATATGTTGTATAAAATGCAAGAGCTCGTTTAATTGATTCTTATGCGTCTCTAGCGTGAAAATGTTGCACGGTTTTCGAACTATTATATACGTTACATTTATTTGAAACATATGAGTTTTTATTTTGCCTTGAATGAAAAAATTCCCATGTTTCGGCTTTTAATCTAATCTAAATTTTTTTTCTGTCTTTCACGTTCTCCTCTCCAGCGTAGGTCGTTTTCCAACCATGGTCATTTGCTACTGCATCGCGGTAATCAGTATGTTCCTGTCCCTTTTGTCCAACTCCTTCACCATGTTCGTCATCCTGCGTTTCTTCCAGGCCTTTGGTAGGGCAGGCGCAACCACCATTGGATATGTCCTCAGTAAGTACAACGAGATCCAAAAGGAATCTGTTTTTCGTTTAGAATTCAACTAAAGATAAGGTTATATACAAGAAACGATTTCTCTTTCGCTTAAGGAATGAGAATTTTCATATTAACAGTTATAAAAAGCATATTTCATTCCTGTCACATTTTTAAAAAAATTATTTTTGTCGTTTCGAAAAATGGATTTGAAACGCTTCCTTTACTCTGAAAGGTTTGGAAATATCAGGGTTACAAATATTTATTTTCATTGGTAGCAAAAGAGATATTTTTGTAAAAAATTTCTGCCAATCCCAAGAAGAAATCGGGGATGTATACAACTCATTTTCAGTCATGTTACGCCATAGTATACTTATGACTATGTATGTTCTCCATGTTTTTCTTATCGCAAAGCCACAAAATTCTAGTGAAACGAATCTGACGGAGTATCTTTTGAGAATTAAATCATACATAAAATAATTCGATATAAAAACCAACGTTTTTAAAAACAACGTTTTTATATGGTGGCAAAGTTTATTAGAGAAAATTATTGAAATATTAGTTAAAACTGTTAGTTATTTTTAACTTTAAAATTTACTTAAAAAAGACATTTGTGAGAGTTTTAAAAAATTCATAATACTCATAAAATCAAAACATGCATTTGAAAGTATGTAAGTCATTCTATTAAAAAAAGAATGGGAACCAGAATTCAGAAAAAATTATTGTGATAAGACATGGCGCCAAATATTGGAAACTTTCTTTCTTGCGAATGATTACTGACTAAAAGTCAGCAACCCTTACTATCTCGGAGATAGTAAAGGGGAGATAGTATCTCCCCTTTGTGAGTACAAAAGGTTTACGATACCTCATGCGGTGTGGGGAGTGCCCGGTGCTCCCAGAGGGGGAAAGAAATTTTTTCCTCAATCCTAAAAGCGCCGAGAGGAAAGAATGTTTTGACTTATTAAAACTATTGAAATATGAGTTTAAACGTCGCAAACGTCTAAATATTGCATTGTTAGGCAAGTACGAACGATTCCCAAAATTTCAAAGCTCTAGCTTGATGGGAAGTTGGTTAAATTAACGATCGAAAATTTGATGACACACACACTCACTCACTCACACACACACACACCAAGTGAAATTCAAAAAAACGATGTAAAAAAGAAGACGGATGGCAAAATTACTTCCAAAGAAATGCTCGTGCCCTACATTGTTTTCGACATAGAATATGTTCCTAATGCCAACTGAAGAATCCAATCACTCATGTAGATTACGTATGAAACGTGTAGATTAGATTGTTTATGAATTCCACAATTCAAAGCAGCACGATGGATGTTGGTGATGGACCTCGTCATTTTGGACCTCGAGCAAATGCCAAGGACAACTCCTCACCTGATATGGTCACTTATTGATTTAACGTGCATCTGCCCCACTATACGTCACGCATTTAGTGAAGTCACCACTCGAATCCACAACTAGACTAAAAAAAACAACGGCCTCGAGCATGCAATCATGAACATTCTGCTACCGCTGATGCAAATGGATTAAATCAGATTTATCCCTGGTTTCCTTTTATGACGTATTTGCAGCAGTGTTGTTACTGTTACAATTCATATGTGTTGATCGTGCTCAAATTCATTAAGTACATTGGAAACAACTTTTTATCTCGTTCAGGTATAAACGTCGTCCTCTCAATAATATTTACCTTTTTGCAAATTAATCGCTAGATATTAGATATAATTTTAATATAAGATTTGGAATAAAATATTTGGAGTAATTTTTTAAAAATCGTAAAACATTTTAGCATATGTCAAAATGTACTTGAAAGAAATGTTTGAAAGCTGAATATCTTTAAACATTTTCTACGTATGGAAATTCGAAATTTAATATTTTTCACGTAGAGGTGGGAGGACTAGCTTATTAAATCAATTGTATGAAAAAAAACAGAAGTGAAAAAAATATTTTTATTAAAATTGAACCTATTTATAGTTATTGAGCTTTAAATGCAAGAGACTTTTCATGTGATAATTTCTTGGATCATAAACACTCTTCCCAGTTATTTTCCTTAAATCTTAAAAGGCTTAATTCCTAAATTGGATTTGCTTTTGCAATCACTTTATGATTATTTCGTGGTAAAACACTATGCTGTTCAACTCCACTGATTATTTCATTTCTGTCTTCTGATATGTGTAAAATGTCCCAGAGAAAAATTATAGTTCATTTCGAGTTCGATACTTTCACATGTGCTTGTGAGGAATGTAAAACATGGAACATACTCACATACGATCTTGCTGTAACCTTGAATTTATGAAGTATTATTTCAGTCACAAAACACCAGGACAAGATGTTCGATCTCCATCCGTAAATGTCGCGACAGGAAAGGAACGATTTTTATTTCTCCAGATAATGAGTCGGCATTGCTCAACTGCTTTTTAATGATCCATATTTCAGCGTAATTTGAACAAATGATAATCAATCAGACACCTGCTTCAAGGTATTTTTCAACCCTCGTTTCCTCATGGGCAATTTATAATGTGTTTAGTTGTCACTGTTTCAACTCTTTCATATTTATAACTTGCTTTTCAAACTACATATGGTTGACCATATCTTAAGAGGATATTTAATTGAGATTTTTCAAACTCTTATTGATGGTAACGAATTTCCCTCTCTCGTCCACTAGAGGGTGAGCGGATTTACTCTTTTTGTCGAATCGATCACTCTGAATTGCTGCTGCTGATCCTCAATGTCAATCTGCTCATTACGAAAACATAACATTCCCAAAATGAGGTACTCGTGTCCTAATGCCTATATCAGGATTCACATTAGCCAACAAGATTCACTCGCTGAGAAATTATTTTAGCTGATATGCTTGTACTTGCTCCATATACAAGGATTAAGATACGAGGGGTGGCTCAAAAAGTACTTATATTTGAAGACAGATGGCATGATTAAGGCAAATTGTTGCTACTGTTGAGTGCTGTCATCTGTTAAGTGGAGCCGAAATGAATTTGACATTTATTAATAAGTTAGTTTTGATTTAAAAGTCATTTGCATCCAAATCAAAATTTAATTGCTGCCGCGTCGAGTTGTCACCGTCGATGAGACTGATCTCATCGGCGTCACCTCTTGGAATTTCTAAGGAATTATTGACCTATCTCGTATTTGCTAATCTTCACTGTTAATGATATGCATCTGTTCTTTGCAGGTGCGCATTCCTCTCATGGTTAACGGTATGTTTTCGAAAATTGTTTCTATCTTCAGTGGCTTTTTGAAATCGCGAGATATTACACTTTGGAACGCCTATTGGTGTAACATCTAATTTTTCGATCTCACCTGTACATTCAAATTATTCTCATTCATTCTATTTCGCTTTCAATATTTTCCATTACAAAATAAAAACTCATAGTGTTGCTTTCATAAACCAAAAATAGAAATTTCCCCCTTTGGCTTTTATTAATCGAAATTTGGGGGAAATAACAAATATGAGTATTATCTTTCATATAAGGAAGAGGAATTAGCCTTTCAATGCCTTCTAAATTTTTTCTCCATTTGCAATAAATTGTTTGATTCTTAGCAATCTCTGAGCAGTTGAGAATAACAATTCTTTTATCTAGATCTGAGATTTTCAAACTATATAATACACACTCCCAAAGTTAAGAGTATTAACTATAGAAAAGTACTTCAAAAAAATTTTCAAAATTACTGAAAATTTCGAAATTACGAAAAAAATATCTTTCAGCAGAAATCTCTCTCGGAAGCTAGGATTGATAATATTTTTTATAAAATACATATTTTCCATAATCCAAATACTCTGCAATATTAACTGTGAAATACTAACATAGAGCTCTTTTAATTATAATAATATTCTCATTATCAAAACAATTGCTTCCAGAAGAAAGCAAGCTTTGTAAGTGCTGATTCCGAAATTGTTTCGTATCTATTAAATACGCAAATGATTAAAGTGCCATTCAAGTTAATGCTAACAATGGATTCTAAGGAGCCTTTAAAAGGTTCTCCCAAAGTGCGTAATTTTGATTCGGTCTAGTGTATTTGAGTATAGCTTATTGCTTTGAAGGTTAGAATGCCTTTGAGAAGAAAATGACAACAATTTTAACAGTTGGATGCCTTTGAGAAGATTCGCATCTTGGGACTAAATGGAGGCCGGTAATCACTACGAAGGATTCGGCATCAAACCGGTTCCACAGATGCCACTCAAATCACGAAGATGAAGGAATTGGGGACATTGTTCCTCTAAAGAGCAGAATGGAACCACGCGGAAAGGCAACGGATCATCTTTTGTGAAGAATATCGATTATGTCTTGGTGTGAATCATAACTGCACCTGTGTGTAGAAGCAGCACGGGCAGATCCACGATGTACAATTTGTTTTCACTCATCACACATTCAGTCAGTATGGGGCAATCGCTTAGGGTGCGATTTCGTACGATGCCCGAACTCCTTCGGTCTTCATCAAAGTCACTTTGACGGCACATAGGTAATTTAGTGAGATCCTTCGACCAGTGGTCAATTCTTTTGTGAACGAGAATTCCTCTATTTCAACATGGCAACGCTTGTGGTCATACCGCTGCCATGTCAAAAGCGTGCCTCGCAGGTATAGACACTATGATGTGGTCAGCAGCATCACCTGACCTGTCACCTATAGAACCTATATGTCACCTATTATGGGATGCTATCGGCTTTTCTGTTAAGATTCCACCGCTACAACAATAAACACATAACCGAAAGTAAGTTGCAGAATCTTAAAATATGACAGATCTGCTGGCCATAGCTCAATCTGCAGAGGATGAGTTGAGTCAAAACACCATTGAAATCGTCTACAATTTCAAGCCACGACATGTAGTAGAATGTATTAGAATAATCACTTACGTACTTTCAAATATCATTTCAGTCTGATTATTCCTATTAGGTGCAACTTTTTTGACGATGAGTGTAGAAAATCATAAAAATTAAGAACACTGTATATTCACTTAATTTTGTGGGGAAATTGATTACCTAAATGTTTTTACCTTTTATTCTTAGTCATGGAAATAGTGGGTCTGAAGCACCAGACGACGATCGGAATCGCCATCCAGGTTGGGTGGGCAATCGGATTTGTATCGCTAGTGGGTATTGCCTGGCTGTTCCGGAACTGGTTCTGGCTCCAACTCGTCATATCGCTGTCCTTCGTGCCCTTTGCTTTCGCTTATGGGTAAATAATATTTTTCTCTACTGACAATTGTCCTTGTTGTAATTCTCTTTTTTATTTGCAATCAGTTATCCTCTCTTTTTTTTCTTGACGTCGGTTTATTTTTCAACCAAGAATCCCCCTATTTAAGAATGACTTGTAGTAAACCCTTACCCAAAGTAAACACTTAATAGTAAATACCTAAGTAAACATTAAATTTATACTAAAAATATTAATGCTAATAATCGATTCCCTCCTAATATTGAGGAGGGACCAATTTTCAAAAATCTAATTCAATAACTCTTTAAATTGGAATTTAAAGATAAAAGAAAAAATTAAATAAAAGACATTATTTTTTTATTTATATATAATTCCATTCTTAAATATCTATTATATTCATTTTTTGCTTACTTTTTATATCTTTATTTTAAAACATTTGATTATTAAAAAAATAGTTATACTTATATTTTTATTTTTAATGGCTTTTCTTTTTTACGATACTTTGACAGGTTGTAATGTGTAAGTACAAAACCATTTTTTTTAAATGATTGGTACTAAGAGTCTCAAGGCATGCTCTATTGAAAACAGTGAAATAAATATACTGTGTATTATAAATAGTATTGAATATTTACGTATTGCGCGTGTGAGAACAGCTGTTTCGTACAATTTGACTTTAAATAAGGTAATTTACCATCTAATTATGTTACATTTCAAAGGTTTCTTTTCCAGCATAATACCGGAATCTCCCCGGTGGCTCTTGACTCGAGGAAAAACAGAAAGGCTGAAGAAGCTTCTAACTAAAGCTGCTGAAGTGAACGGTAAAGATGTACAAGAAGATATTAAAAACATGGATTTTCACAAAAATGTAAAAGAAGTAAGGTTCTGCTTAATTTTATCTGTATCTTAATGAATGATTCATACAGTTCTTTTAGCATGATGCAAAAACCCACCTTTTAATTGTGTCTAATTAGACTCACATTATGCACAACGCTGACCATTAACAGTACTACATCATGAAGGAAAGTAAGTTGCAGAATTTTATTTAGTGTACACACAAGGAATAAGGAGAGAAACAAATCTATAAATTTACAGATGCTCGGGCGTGTATAGTGTTCAGGATTTAGTTCCCCCTCCCAGCTGTCTCCTCTGCTGCTAATATTACCATCTTTAATCCACCTAGGCATCGAGTCGAACTGATCTTTGATGGCAGATACGGGTTTGTCATCTATATGATTTCAACACTGTTCCATAGCTCTTCAATAGTAGTTGCTAAAGAGTAATATTGTGGCAGTCACATTTTGTTGACAAATCTGGAGAACGTTCTGGTCAGGGCAATAGTTCATTAATTAAGGAAGAATAGAACAGGTAGCATGTCATCATGTATTGTCTTGTTTAAAAATAGCTTCACTTTGTCCTTGAATATATGACACAGAAAAACACTTTAATGCATTTAAAATTTAATTAAAGAAGGCAACATTCCAAAGTGTTGGCTATACTCACAGGAGATGGCCAGGTTGTGGGCCTAATAACCAACCTTTACCAACACTCTAAGTGCTGAATCCGTATTACGGAGACGAATGCAAGCTGGTAAATTCATTCTCCTGGTTACTTCCACACTAGAACACATCCATCATGACGTTCTGCGCGGAATGATTCGTCTGCAAAGTTGACGTAACACCCCTCTTGTCTCCATGACTGTCATTCAGAGTACCTACAGTAGATATACCTGTATCTGCTGTAGCGTCAAGAGAACCTTCCTTAATGGTCGCCGTAACAATGATGATATTCCTTGGTCCTGCAGACGTCGTCTCAGGGTCCGTGCAGTAACTTGTCGTCCTAAAATAGAGCCAAGTTGTTTACTCAAGTGACGTGACGTTATTGTACCACATTACAAAACAATATGTCCTCCAGGACGTGAGTCGTTGAAGGCCGCAAAGGTCCTGCGTGGCCTTCCTGGATTCGTGCATTCTTTTTTCGCAAGAGAGACATTGAAACAGAGAGTAGAAATATTGCTAAATGATAAACCACAGTCAACGAAACTTTCACTTTCTTCCCGCGAGCCCTTCATCTTAAGGAAAAGAACGAGTCTCATTTTATTCGTGTTTTTTTTTTTTCAGGATGAAGGCAAACGCACTACAACGCTCATCGAAGTATTGAAGATGACTAAAATGAGGAAGAGGTTTCTTAACATGACATATCAATGGTAAACCATTATTTGCTAATTACATTTAAATTTTTTGAAAATTTAGCTTTCTTTCCTCCAGAAACCGTCTACGGTAAATATACATTCTTAAAAGCATGGATTCTCTCTATATAATATATCATAACAATTACTAAGCAATTTATCTAAGGATCCATCACCCAATTTTATCAAAACATGGGAACTTCGCATAGTTTGAAATCAAGTCATGTATGGTAGTTGTAAGAGATTACGAGATACGTGGTGTAGCTTTTTAAATAAAAATGCTTTTAATAAAATATAAAAATTTTGCTATTTGCTTCACTTCCTTCAGATACTCTCAGTCATATTTTCCTTCCTTTCTTTTGGAGTCGTGTACACATATATAGCACTTCCTTATGAAATTTTGTGAAGGAAACATTTCATTGCGTATGATTTCATTTTTTCCCTTCAACAAATATTATAAATTTTCTCTAACTACCCAAAAGGTATGTTGTGTATGTGTGAAACAAACTTTCTCCCTTCCTTTCCTCATGATCGAATATTATAAATATAAAGACGTTAGTATAGACATAAATATGTCATACTAAATTGACAATTAAAATTTTAAGTAATTCTAACAAAACAGATATCACTTCATATTTAATCTCTTCTATTCAACAGGGTAGTGAACTCCTTTCTTTACTACGCACTTTCCTACAACACCAATGATTTGGCTGGCAACGCTTATCTCAACTTCTTCATCGCAGGTCTCGTGGAGTTTCCCTCCTACGCCCTATTATTCTTTAGCATCAAGAAGTGGGGACGACGACCCACCTACATTTCTCTGATGTTGGTGGAAGGAATCTCTTGCGCCGCCATTTTGGCCGTGCCTGCAAGTGAGTAATGCAATTCATACCATTTGAAATTCTCAAAACTCTTTGTCCCTTGATTAAAACCATTATTTGGAGGTCGCAACATTACGATAGATCACATCATTAATCTTCCTAGTCAAGTGTGTCCTAGGAAATCATAACTTACCTGTTATTTATGTTTTGTTCTCCTTCAACTCTCTTCAGGGAACCACATTATTTGATTTACAAATACAAAGTTTAAATAGCATCATCTACCGAAATATATAGGCCACCAGATAACGGCTCCGATTTCCTTTGAAACTATAGCAGCCTCTTCCCAGAATCTGACTTCATCTTATTCTTTTAAACAGAATGATCACAGATGTTTGTTCTCGCTTCCACTTAATTACTGAGTAAAGTCAGGAAAGCTCATAGTTAACGAATATCTAAAATCCATGCTGTGATATCGAACTCAAAATAAGTGAAATATGGAGCATATTCCCATTTCATTGCCAGATAGGTCGCACAGCGTGATGGCGTACTGGTCAGCAGGCATTTGAGGAGACCCTGTGGCAATCAATTCCACTTCTGCGACAAGACAGTTTTTAGCTCAGGAATTGTTCTAGGAGGGTAATGACGAGTTGCAATTATTCTCCTAAAAACAATCCAGATATACTGTATAGAGTTAAAGTCAGGAGATATGGCTGTTCAATCCATGCAGCGATTATCTTCACTTTCCAGGTAAACATTGACCAACTGAGATCTATTTGAGCTAGCCTTATCTTCCATCAACAAGAACCTAAAATCGACTGCTCCCCTGAAAGTCGAACATAGGGCTCTATGATCTACTCTCTATACCTCATATACCAATAATCCTCGTGTTGCTTCTAATTCGAAGTTAATAAAAACCAAACATATACCTCATTATAGTCAAGGAGTCTCTGTTAAATACATGCAGGGATGTGCGACCGTCCAACATATAGTTTGTCCAAACCATTACACCTCCACCACCGAAATGATTTTTTCCCGATGAGGGTGGGATGGTATCGGATTCCAGGCTTTCTAAAGATACAGGTGTACCGAGAATCAGTATCCAGCTGAATATCCACTCATCTGTAAAAGACGCCTGCTCCACTGAAGTCTGGTCCAAGACGCATGTTTTCTGCACCAAGTTGAATATGCTCCCTTATGTGCCACAATGAGCGCGATGCAAACAATGGTATGCAGCCCTCTTTTTTGAAGCCTTCAGGCAACTGTGCACCGCGAAACTCGGGGTTCAGTGATAGCATACAGCTCACGTGATAGATATGAAGCTGTAGCAGTCGTGTGTCGCCTTCTGGATATTGATTGTCAGCGTACCTATATTTGGAGAAAGACTGGGACCATCCCTCTCTCATCCGGAAAGTACCAAATAAGGATCCTCATTCGTCGTTATGGATCTTGGTCGTCCTTGTCCAGGTCATCTCGATATGGTCCTGAAAACTGTTTCTGCAAATTGCAGAAAACATTGGGTTCTATCTCCTCCACAGCCACAGCTCCGCACACGCGTCCGCTCACGTATTCGACAATGAAAACTCTGAGATGGCACAATTAGTATCTTTGGTTCAATACAGTTTGTAAAAATAGTCATAATTTGCAACTTCTCTTAATTTCGCAGCACACGATTGTGTATACGTTTGTAAAAAGTATACCTTTTCACTTCAAAATTGCGCTCGAATCTTAACCCTCTTCCTAACGTACGAGAGGGCTGAAATTTTGCATTCATGTGGAACTCCAAAGACTATAGCATGCTCACTCAGTGACGGACTTTAGGAACGACCGGGCCTTGCACTTTTCAATATCGAAATGAGTTGAAATTTTGCACACACGTATACCTCACGTAATTGCCTTTTATGCCTTAAATTTCTAGACTAAACATAAATAAATATATATAAAAAAGCATTTTTAAATCAAGTTTTTATTTAAAGACGGGCTAAAAAATATTAAAGAAAATACAATGTAAAATAATTTATAAACCCTTCAGGCGTTAATACTTCTTTTGATCTCATATATAAGTAACTATGGCACTTTATTTACTGCTTATTACCTAGGTATCTTAGTTATAAATACCCCAGGCTATTATAAGCTACACACAATTTTTAATTTTAAAGGCCGTAAGCTTTTATAAATTATATATCTTAGATTTTAAAAGTCCACAAGCGCGCTTTTATAAATTATATTTTGTTTCAAATTTCTTAAGAAATAATTTTTTTGTAACTTTTAGCCCATTTTTAAACAAAAATTGGATTTAATTTTTTTTTTTTTGCTTCTGTTTATTTTAACTCTTCTCTCATCCAGTGATGGATCTACAGCTATCGCAGCCTGAGGCGGAAATCTGGCGGCTTCCTTTTTTGGAATTATCACCATACAAGATGAAAACCCACAAATATATATTCCATTAGCATTTATTTAAATAAAATCAAACAGTTAAGATGATTTGGGGAACAAAAATTCTCAGATTGAAGAAAAACATTTTACATTTTATACACAATCATATATTTAAAAAAGCTTTCAACAGGAGCGATGTTTTTTACCCTGCCTTTGGAGGAGTGTTTTTCTATTCCGTGGCGGGGGAGGTCGATTAACCTTGGGTACCGGCGTCATTTCAAACGCTTTATCTTAGGATCCAAAGAAAACTTGTCCGGTCGCTTTTGCACTGATTTTATCAACTAGGCCATCACCTCTTTGCATGTACGCTATGACGCACGGACACTGGCTCAGAATGAAAATTCTAAAATTATAGCTTACGATATCAATGGGCATATTACGTCATTGGAAGAATGGTTCTCACTTTGAAAAATTGCTCTTAACGTACATAAAATAAACAGCCGTCTTCTTCTCTGTTAAAAATTAAAAATAAATCCAGACATTAACATCCACAATGTTAAGAACCCCTAGTCTCAACACACCAAATATTTGTCTGTAACGTTGGATAAATCTCTAACATTCAAACATCTTCCATTAACTAAACAAAAATTCTGAGACAACATGTGCAAAGCTTTCTCCCTAATATCTTGGAACTGAAAAATGAATATTAAAAACAAGATGCTGATTCTCGAACCAGTTTTTAATTATGCTGTTCTAATCTGAGGGCAGTTTGTTAAAACCCATATGAATTCTTTGAAAAAAAAACCCAAAATATGATGCTAAAACAAAACCCAAATGCCTGATGGCTTATGCGAAATGTAGACATTCGGAACTCCATTAATTTCTATACCTTTAAAGACTTTGTAGTTAAAATTTCTAGAAAACTCTATGCTAATCTGGAAACTATCGAGAACAGGGACCTCCAAAGAATTGAAGAATGCACTCTTGATAATTGTATTGATAATTAACCAAGAAATATCTTATTATAATTATTGTAACATTTTATATAATCTTTATTTTTAATACTTTTTAACCGTTCTTAATCATTATCTTCATTTTTTCCACTTTCCTACAAATTCTTATTCAAAATTCCAAATTTCTCGTAAACATTTCTCCCTTTTGGAGCAGAGATCTCAATCAATAGGATAGCTATCTCTCGAATCAGCTACTCGCAGTCTCTCTCTAGTTCTTCACCAGCGCAAGAAGCAGCTCCCTGATTACCTGGTCCTTCAAAATTCTGTCTTTACGCAAAACTTCTTTCAACCAATAGCGTAATTTTAATTTTTTTTTAATAATTTCTCTTGATATCAACAACATTTTATGTTTTCTTACTTTAATTTCTTTTAATTCTTAATAAAGCAACGTATTAAAATAGTTTTATATTTAAATTAAATTTCTGGGCAAGTAACAAGCCACAGCAGCATGTCTAAAAACATTCTATTGGATATCAAAGGCCAAAGGGCCTAAAAGCTCCGTTAAACTTACAACCAATATCAGTTCAGTTCAGTTTTTTATTAACATCGCACTAGAAGCAACACGGGGGCTTTGGGCGACGGACCTCGTAATTTTGAACCACAGTCAAGTGATGAGGACGACACCTGAGCTGGCACCTCCCTCTCCTAACATCCACACCACACCAACGGGAAGACTTTGGGCTCCGACAGATTTAACGTACATCAGCCCCGGCTACACGGCGGGTCTTTGGTGGCCAAGGATCGAACCCGCGACTGAACGAAAACCGCCGGTCACGAGTCCGAAACCATGACCACTAGGTTACCGCGGCCCTTCCAACGAAGGTCAACTAGGTCAAAAGAAATTTCTTTCGGACTAGTTATTGAGGCGTTTTTAAAATCTGTCATTGTTGTTGAGGGGAGCCGCAGGAAACTAATCAAACTTGCTATTTTCTTTTTTTAAAATTTTTTTTTTCTCTATCAGTAAAAAAAAAAAAAAGGATTTTTTTTTTTTTTTTTTGCGAGCTTTGACTTCCGAATTTTTTAATAACTTCGTTAAAATTAATGATGTCCTTAACTTTCAAAATGCTAAAATTACTGTTTTTCTAAAAATCACAATAATATACATTGGTGTGCAAGAGTTAAGCATAATTGGTAATTATGTTAATACTGAAGGAAATCGAAATCGGAATGTTGCGGGGAAACGTGATATACGAGTGTAAAATGGTTATAAAATAAGAAAGCAATGCGAAAGAACAATAACTGTCACTTTTATTTCTCGTACCCAAAGATACAGTTTGATAGAAAACTGGGCATAAGAGGAATTCACCCTTTAATGGAAACCAAATAAAAATGATAAAACAAAAAAGTTCTTTGTAAAGTTTTACAAAGAACAGATCTAGCCACCCAAGTTGCACCATTTTTTTATTATTATTATTAAATTACTCAATTAAATATAAGAATTAAAGTAATAGATGAAATATCGAGAAATAGACAATAGTAAACTTCTCCGATATTAAAATGAAAGCAAACGACGTTATTAAATTGAATATATTTAAGCTAAATGTAATTAAAATTAAAGCAAACGTTGAAAAATTGAAAAGTGATTTGGTATACCAAAAGTGATCCAACTAAAATAATAGCTCCTTGGGGTGGCTAATAAAAAGACGATGCTACAGTTTATTGAGGTGCAGTTAATTCTGTCAGACAGACCCGCTGTACAACGATTTCGGAATCCATTGATTCTCGAAATTCATCCTGCATTTTCGAGACACTTATTTTTGTCGCCAAAGTCGCCGCTCCTCGCCGCCAAAATTCTAACTCAAACCGTTGGCAAGATCCGAAGGTCATTGCTTAAGCTTTCCCATGGTTTTTGAAGAAATCTCTGTAAATGTCTCTTTCCCACTTTAAGAGCAATGTTGCAGGGAAGCGTTATTTCAGGTTCACAAAAAGGGGGATGTATATTAAGCCATTTTAAGAAAATATTTTGTCTGCACGTCATATGTTTTCATGAAATTAACGAGTGCATTAAAAGCGTGAGTAATAAAATCGTTTTTGTTGTCTTGAGTGAATAAATATAAATAAAAAGCATTTCTATGTCAGGCTTTTATGTAAAAATGGATTAAAAGGTGTGAAAAGAGATTTTTAAACGTAAAATAATATTAAGTTTACAAAAGCTTGTGGAGCTTAACTAAGATACCTAGGTCCTTATCGATAAATTTAGAGTTCCATGGCTACTTACTTATATATATGACCAAAAGAAATATTTATACTGGAAACCTTTGTAAATTATATATTATTTTACATTTTTTTTTTTTTAAAAAAACTATTTTTATACCTTTTGTCCAGCTTTAAATAAAAGCTTGAATTTAAAAAAAAAAATTTTTTTCACTTATATTTATATAATTATTTTTAGTCTGTATATTTAGAACTAAGAACAATTACACGAATTATAACCGTATGCAGCATTTCAACTGAATTTGACGTTGTTTAGTGGCCAGTGAAGTTTAATGCGTTGTTAAGCCCGGTCTCCCATGCCACCCCTAAGTCCGACATTCCTTGACCGTATCAAAGTATTGCACTGCCATCTAAGTTATACCTGTGTGTAAAATCTCAGCTAGATGAGTGTAAGAAAGGGATTAAAATTGGGGTACAAATTTTATAAGGGAAAGACCTATTTTTTGCATGCATACAAATGAATATAGAAAGTTAAATAAAAGCATGTAGTAATGCAATTATTTCTTGTTTCGTGAGGTATTATAACAAAACTTTTATATATATATATATATATATATATATATATTAAAAACAAACCAGATAGTAGTATGTTTTTAAGTTTTGAGCCCCTCTGATTAAATTTCAAATTTTCAAGTAGCATCATTCATTAAAAAAAACAAGTTCTAAAAGGAAAAACTACACGGGCATATTAATTGCTGATTTAGTACAAGAAACAAATATGACGCAATTTCCGCCTTACGTTACGTGAACGGAATTTATTATTATTATTTTTATTCAGACGAGAACTTCTCTAAATTAAAAGCGACTCAAGGTTTTCTTTTTTTCACTGCATCACACTTGACTGTTTTCACGACTGTTCGTACAACTGTTTTACAAGTAATTAATTCCGCATCAGTGATTCTTGAAAACGATAGCCCGTCATTACGACTCTAACAAAGGACAAAAATTGCTTCTAAAAAAATTTCGTCGTTTTCTTGTTTGAAGATCTGACGAAATCTATCCTTCAAAAAATTCGAGAAAAAGAAATAGGGAAATTATAACAAAAATAAATAGCTCTTTTCACTTTCGGAATATGATTTTGATTTCAGAAGATGAATATTAATCAATAAAAATCGTTTTGGTCTAATATGTTCCATGAATGTCTGAAATGTGATGTAGAATTTTTGACAATTTTTTTACGTCTTAATTGATATCTTTAAAAATTAAGTAAATGTTATTATCGAAAAATGGAGCATATATCTAAAAAAAAATCGAATTACTAATTAAAGAATATTTTTTGTACGCAAGAAGATTTTGTAAGAACTAAAACAATTTCACTTTTTGTTTTTCGTCCAAAATTAGTTAATATTTATTTAATATCACAAATCTCGTATCTTACATAGTTCAACAAAAGTCTAGATAAACGCTAAATGTTTCTAAACTTAAATTGCCACACATTAAGAGAAAATACAATTGATTCGCCTGATCTATAGGATACACACAAAATCGTTTTTTTTTTTTTGGTGCAATCATCTAAAAGTATTTTTTATTGCTTCATGTGCAATTAATTCATTACTAATTTTATTTTCGTATGTTTGAAACGATAAAGGAAACAAATTTGACTTTGTTCCTAATTTTATTTTTTTCAAAGATTTGTGCACACTGGATCTGATAAGTGGAAAATATTCAACAAATTAAAAGTAAATACCGTAGTTTCCAGAAAATAGCCGCATCAAAATAAACTCCACACTATTACACTGCGCATGGCAACGCCGCGAACGTCACAGTCTCAAAACCTCGACCTATGTCGTGGTATATGCTACATCAGTTAAGAAAAAAAAAAGCTGTGAAACTAAACCGTGACTACAAAGTAAATTATAGGAGAGAAATGTTGAAAATTTTCTTAAGTTCACAAATACACTTTTGTTTACCCACTAAACAAATCCATATGCGTCATATTACATTATAAAAATATTGCAACAAGGAGATTTCAGATTGAAAGACGGTGAAAATTTTTAAATTTTACTTAGACAAACAAAAATAATTGCAGCAAACTGTCCATCACATGAAGCCATCAACATTTGGTACTTCACTATCTGATTATTATATTCACTATCTCTGATTCTTCTCTAATCTGAATTTTCATTATGTGAATGCTGATTTAAACGAGGGAAGAATGTAATTGATAAGACACCTCGTTTAGGGTGAATGAAGCAAGTAGTTCCGTTCAAGGAAAAGAAAATAAACTCGATAAAGTTCGCAGAAAGTAGTTGGGTGGTCTTCGAGGAAAAGAAGCATCGAGGGGATCTGAGCTATTCACGGTATCTTTTGAAGTGCACGTAGCGCGGTTGAAAGCTACACCCGCTGAAAGTTTAAGTTTTCATCATGGAAACGATGCGGCGTTTCTTCCCGAAATTACAGCGAGGAAAGCGATTAGAAAGAAATTGCTTTATTTTCATTAAGATTCAAATTGTTAGGGGGAAAAAATGATCAATAGGGTTTTTTTTTCCTTCATCTCGAGTTTCATGAATTTTGTTACATTGAAACTTATTGATGGACGTATGAAATGAAACATTCTCGATCATATTCTTAAATTTTCGCAACTTAATATTTACACAGATACATTGGAGTTCAAAATTAAGAGAATTTTTCCGATTTGGTCAATTATCTCTAAAACTACTGGATAGATTTTAATGAAATTTGGTGTGTACATAGGATTGATATAATACAAAACAATAACCATTCAACATTTATAATACATAAGCATGATCGTGCGTAACACTCATCGGAGTCACAAGGTATGAAACAGCAGTGGCAGAATAGAACGAAAAAAATGGGTAAATGGGGTGTTGGTCCCCTCTTACAGATATACAGGCCTCGCACCGTGATTTTATGCTGGAAATAAGGAAGTTTATGAGTTATTGTGGCAATTCGTCCCTCTCGTTCAGCTACGCTCTTTTCAGGCCTTGGCTGGTTCTCGGAAGGGGGGTTGCGAATCTCATTTGCCCTCCCCAGAGCGTCCCAAGCAGGCTCTATAGGATTGTTGTCTGGAGATCTGTCTGGCCAATCCATACGGTGAATATCCTCGCTTTCCAGAAATTCGTCGACCAGATGAGCTCTATGTGGCCTCGCGTTATCATCCATTAAAAGGAAATCAGGACCAACTGCACCCTTGAAAAGACGGACATAGAGCTCCAAGACCACATCCCTATACCTCTCTGCAGTCATAGTGCCTATTTCATAGACATGGAGATGTGTGCGACCATCTAACATGATGCCTAACCAGGCCATCAAGCCTCCGCTGCCGTAATGGTCGATTTCTCGGACATTGGAGGGCAAGTACAGGATCCCTGGTTCTCTCCATGTGAAAGTATGGCAAAAATAACTGATTAGGCAGCCCAAGAATTAATCAGTGAAGAGAATGGTCACCCATTGATTCCTACTCCAACCTCTATGATCTCTGCATCATTTTAAGCGGACTTTCCAGTTTGCAGAACAGAGCGGGACACAAGCAACAGGTGTGCTTGCAAACAGCCCTCTCTCATGAAGTCTTCTGGAAAACAGTCACTCTTGAAACGTGGGTTATTGTGGCTGCATACAACTCATGAAAGACCTGAGAAGCTGTTGCATCCCTGATATGCATCTTTGAAATGAACAAATAGTGATCTTCTCTGGCTGTCAAGGCTCTTGGACGATCTTTCCCAGGCTTTCTCTCTACGAATCCTGTTTTCTTTAAGCTGTTTCCATAAGTTGAACACGCCTCTGGGCGTTAAATCGAATTTTCTGCAAATCTAGATTTGAGCCTGACCTGTTTCTAGAACCTACCCACAATTCGCCCCCTCATTCCATCATCTAAACGTTGGTGGTTACTCATTTTTACTGTTTGAATTTTAATTTAAGCGATTGCTGCAAAAAAAAAACTCCAAAAAAATCGGCGAAATGTGCCAACGAACGAAATGCGGATTTTGACATGCGCGCTTATAAATCCTGTTTTTGGTCTAGTTCTGCCCATCCACAGCGTATAGGCTTGAGTATTCCACTTACAAGATTTGCATCTTTGTTTCGATGCAGTATTTTTACATTTCGTTCAATTTTTTTCATAAAATTCGACAAAATATGGAAATTCTCTTAATTTTGAACACCTGTATACTGGTTTGAATATTGTAGCAGTTCTTTGCAACCAAAACTGTACTTCGATCCAAAACGTAAAACGAGGAATCCTGGGTCGTATCTTTATTAAATCTGTAGTCTATTAAATGTGCATTTGCAGTGGCAGATCCAGAAAAAAAAACCGCCGTGGGAGCACAATTGATTTTCCTTCAAAAATTTCATAAAGACATAATTGTGTTTGTTTATTTCATTTATAAAATTCATGCTTACTCTTTTAATCCTTAACCTAAAAATAAACTAAATATTCACTCAAGAATCAAATTCAAACTAACAGCCAAAAGCGATTGATAGCTTGCATCTGTGCTCAGACATAACGAACAACTTTGAAGCAAAACAACAAAATACATACTTTTAAATTTAAAGGTCAATTGGATTGATACTTCCTGTTCAGATATGTTATTTAGTCCGTGCGTGAAATTACGTCAGAAGGGGCACGTGCCGAATACCCACCCCTGTATCCGTGTATAAATTAATCATTCTCCACCCTGGTTCAGTTCGTACGTTGGATTTTAGTCGTGAATATATAAATTACCCTTATCTTAACTTAATGGTATATTTATTACCATAAAATAAAATTTTAGTGAATCTTTTTTGAAGGGTGTGCTGAAATTCAAATATTTCAATACACTTAAATATACTTATGAAACACAAATAAATAATTTGATGAATAAAAATGATCGTTCCAGATGAATCGATCAATTTAAAGTAAAACTTCTTTTGGAAAATTTCCTTAAAATAAAAGTATGTTTCTGGGAAAGAGTTTAACATGTGCTTGTGTTTAAACTGAGTGCTGGGAGAAATAAGTTAGCCATCAGAGCTCGGTATTCATTTAGACGACCAAATATTCTTTAATAATAATGTAAGGTGGCATATCAATTATACAATTACTTTTAAAAACTTCTTTTTCATCACTCCATTCAGTAGAGTTCAATAAGTTTTCACTTACTGACGTTAACAATCCATTTCACAAATAATTGGATGGATTTTTATTTATTTGTACATTTCCTGTGAAATTTAAATATTTATAGTATTTTTGGTATACTCAAATGATTTTACTCTAAGCAAGCAGCTTTTTTACTCATTTATTTTAATTTACATTCTTAAAAATCTCATGAGTTATCGCTTATTTTATTGACTAGGGGTTTTTTTTCTAAGAAAATTTATAAAATTGCGTAATTGCGCACAATTGTATTTATTTTTACAAGAATTCTTTGTTACTTTTCTATTGTCGTAAATATACATCATCGAATGGTAAACGTTGTTTCTTTTTATATATTTTATAATATTAAAAAAAGGAACATTCAGGAATAGGCAGTGCATTTCGTTCTGTTTTCTAAACATTTTTATAACATGCATTTGCCTTTTACATTTAGTACTGTCCATTAAACTCGCCATATGGTACTACATGTACCAAATCAAATAAAGGCTTATGTGAGAAGAGTGGTGACGTAAGTATAAATTGCATTCCAATTTCATGTAGATTTCCTAATGGTATTTTATTTTTTTCAAAAGTTCATGATCGAATATTAAATTATGATTATCCAATCAAAAATTATTTTTTTTATTTTAGCGATAGCCAGTGTCGTCATTGCTTTATTACGATTCGGAAACATAGAGAATGATATATTTCGTTGTAAAAAAATTATTTTTTCAGACTTTAACATTTAACTTCTTCTATTTAATAACGTCTGCCATTCTAAAAGCAATTAACTTGTCAAGTATATTGCTTTTTTCAGTTTTTTTTAACCCAGAAATTTAAGTAATAATTTATTTTAATCAAATTCTTATTACTTACTGTCTTTAATCTTTTCCGTCAGATAGTGAACTATCCGTAGGAAATAATTATTTAAGAACAAATTAGCTATTGATTTTTTTACATATTGCAGTGTGTGTGAGTATCTCAACTTCTAGAACGATTTTGAACAGATCAGTATCACATTTTCAATACACGAAGGTGAAATTAAACTGGTTCTTCGGCTTTGAAAGTAATTGCTCGATCATGCAAAATTCATTTTATGCGTTAAAGGCAAACGAGTTATTTTATTTTACTTCAGAGAAAAGTTAATTATTTTTAAAACAGCAAGAGAAAATAATCTTATGCAGTGTTGGATCTACAATTATTGAAGCTCGAGGTGGAAATCTCCCTGGAAGTTCCCTTATATTGTTCCATCATGCAAAGTATCAACTCAAATGTTTAATTAACTTTTATGCAATTAAAATTAAGTAGCTAAAAATATTTGGCAAACAACAAAATATCAAGACTAAAGAAAAAACAAATTTTATATGTATAACGTCAGCCTTTCGTTATTATTTAACTCTTCAGACCTGAAATTAAATTACATAATCAATAAGGTCATAATTTCATTTGAAGAGACATCATTAAAATATTCTTAGTAATGGTATCTAATTTTACAGAAAATGTAAGGTCGCTATCTCTCTAATATCTCTTAACTCATCTGAATATTATTTTATAACTAAACAATAAATTCTTAGCTTACCAACTCACTTGCACCAAGTGAGACATTTCTTGAATATAGCAGGTTCGACTCCTGATACTTGAACCAGGAGTCACTTCTAACCAATTTTACTTCAAACGATTAATCACTCCAATTTACTTAGTAGCGTCTATCAGCTTCTCTTTATCGTCTATCTCTCTTCTTCCTCTTTCAATTCTATTTTGTATATATATATATATATATATATATATATATATATAGATAGATAGATAGATAGATAGATAGATAGATAGATAGATAGATAGATAGATAGATATAGATATATATATCATTATCATTAATTCATTTCATTTATTTGCTTAAACACGTTTCGTTTGATTGGCAAGGAGGTGGAATTTTATGCAATTCAAATAACAAAAAGACCCCGACGTTAATGGGAAAAAAAACCCGTGAATAACCCAACTTCACACATCTTGTAGACAAATTTATATTTAAAAAAACTTATCAATTTTCCATATTTTGGATGCTTCAAAAAATATGTAACGTTTCTGTTTATAAAAAACGCTTAAATTTTTTTGAGAGCTTCAACTTCATTAATAAAGTTATATCATAAACTGTTAAACATAAATACGGCAAATTTATACTTAATCATCTTCTCAGAATAGATATACCCTTTTTTATATTCTTAAATATAAGTACATCTACTCAAAAACATTAAACTGCATTTTCAATGGAAAGGGTTACCAAATTGCTACATCTTACTTGCTAATTTTTCTATGTTATTCATTTTAACTTCAATATTTTTTATTAAATCTTTAACTTAGTTTCCTCTAATGATTTTTTTATATTAATGCTCCCGTGTAGCAGCCATTTTGATTTCGTGAACTTAATGCTATTCCTTCGGAATTTCTATTTTCAATGCAATAGCACTCATCCAAAAGAACGAAAAATATTGAAAGTCTCTACGGAATGGAATTTTTAATGGTTTTCTTGTGGGTTTTCTTTTTGTAAAAAATAATTTGAAATGTTTTCATGATTCTGGAAGAATATGTGATTCCACAGAAAACCTTCGTATTTTTCTCTCTTACAATATATACAATAATCTAGGATTGAGGAGGAAAGTAAAAATTCCATAGGTTTAACACTACGTTCACGTGATCCAAATGGCTGGTACAAGGCACACTCTTAATTGTAGTGCTTTTAAGTTTGACAATCGCATTGGTTCCCTTTAGTTCTCCTTATTTATCACATACTTGAACGCCTTCAAGGCAAAAAAAAATGACAAATTAGTATCTACAAATATCACTTTCTGTTATTGAACAATAGTTGAAGGAACCTTACGCATCTTCCCAATTATATTCTTTATACAATAATATTTACAGACTATTTTCTTATCACCGTATTTATTATATTTACATGTAATATACATAATTGCTATTGTTTAATCATTAAGTGTGAGTATCTAAAGAAATTTTGTTCATCATTTAAACCTATGTGGCCATAGAATATGTTGAAGCGAGTGATTCAAAATAACGTGAGTGCATGAACTCAATAATGTGATGTTCCTCGCTTTTTCTTATTACTTTGTGCATGTGTTTCAGATATGACGTGGCTGAGTACGACTTTTGCGATGGTGGGCAAGTTTTGCGTCACGGGATCTTTGGGGCTATTGGTCCTCTACACAACGGAAGCTTTCCCCACGGGTGTACGTAATGTCACTCTGGGATCCTGCTCGATGTGCGCGCGCATCGGTTCCATTTCGGCCCCCTTTTTAAGGGATCTGGTAAGTAACCTTTCAAATACGACATATCATCAATTTATATCAATTAAATCTCATGGGAATAATGAGTTCGGAATCGATATTGGTTGCTCGGTTAACCGAAATACGAATCGCTTACGTTGTTTTTCAGAAACTCAACTATAAGTACGTGTTATGCTTTTCTTCCACTGATTGTGTCTTTAAATGACTAAGTCAAGCGACATATTTCCTTGTGTATCTCTGATGCGATGTTATTAAAACGTTTTTCTGAATTTCACTTGGTGTGTGTGTGTGTGTGTGTGTCAGTCATCAAATTTTCGATCGTTAATTTAACCAACTTCCCATCAAGCTAGAGCTTTGAAATTTCGGGAATCGTTCGCACTCGCCTAACAATGCAATATTTAGACGTTTGCAATAAGTTTTAACTAATATTTCAATAATTTTAACAAGTCGAAATATTCTTTCCCCTCGGCGCATTTAGGATTGAGGAAAAAATTTCTTTCCCCCTCTAGGCACACCGGGAACTCCCCACGCCACGCGAGGTATCGTAAAACTTTTGTATTCACAAAGGGGAGATACTATCTTCCCTTTACTATCTCCGAGATAGTAAGGGTTGCTGACTTTTAGTCAGTAATCATTCTCAAGAAAGAAAGTTTCCAATATTTGGCGCCATGTCTTACCACAATAATTTTTTCTGAATTCTGGTTCCCATTTTTTTTTAATAGAATGACTTACAAACTTTCAAATGCATGTTTTGATTTTATGAGTTTTATAAATTTTTTAATACGCTCACAAATATCTCTTTTTAAGTAAATTTTAAAGTTAAAAATAACTAACAGTTTTAACTAATATTTCAATAATTTTCTTTAATAAACTTTGCCACCATATAAAAACGTTGTTTTTAAAAACGTTGGTTTTTATATCGAATAATTTTAAAAATATTAACTACATCAACAAATTTCTAGTTCAAGTAAAATTTATCTTTCGAAATCAAAGCAGGCACTTATCTGGAATATGCTTGATCACTAAGGGATTTCTCTGAATCGAAGGTCTTCCATAAAAATTCATTTGGCTGACATTCTTCAATTCCGCAAAGATCGTTTGCTTGGAAATTGTGATAACATTTCGTGTTTCCATCTAAAGGTGGATCTCCCAGTAAAATCCATCGATATAAATTCATATTAAAATGTAATTCCAAACTTCAATGGCCAATGATCGTAATAACTTCGATATTTAAATTAGTAGCGTAAAGATGTTCTTTATTTAAATTTAATTAAGACATCAAAAAGTTATTACTTTCTTTTAAAATGGCATATAAAAATGTAAACATTTAAAAAATTCCGGAACATTTAAGATTAAAGTCAGCACTTATATAAATTAAGTCATTCACTCTTATGGGCTGAGTGTTACATAGGTACAAATTGAATCAAATGGTGAATAAAAAAGAAATCCTCCAGACACCATATCGCTCAGCTTTAAAAGGCTCATTACTGGAATATTTAGCAATTATGATGCAGAAGAAGTTCGTTAGAAACATGAAATTTCCATAATGAATATAATTTGGTATGTTTCTTAGGGATTCATTTCTGATTCAAACTAATGCACTTTTGTTTAGAAGGTTTTGAATAAAAAACAAAATTAAATACTCTTTTTTAGAAGGTACTATATTGAATTGAATATTTTCCTCCCTTGAACAGGGTAGAGCAACACACGCCGCGGTGCCGAATGCTCTGAGTGCGTTTCTGGCGCTGACCAGTGGTCTTTTGGCCCTGCTACTGCCCGAGACTCGGGGTCTAGATCTTCCCGACACATTGCAAGAAGGAGAGGACCTGGGAAAGTGAGTATCAGTATTTAACTTGAGGCTCTTTTCTCGTCTTAGAAAAATTGTATTTACGTTAGAGTTTGCCCTGAAGTAGAAAGTGGAACCATGAAATAGAAATAAATTTTAAGAAAGAATGAACTTAATATATACGTATAAACACACTTTTGGCGATTAAATTTCAGCACCATCAAGGATGCACATACCAAGCTCCAAATACGCATGAAAGATACAGGGTGTTCCGAAAATTCATGGGCAAAAAAATAAGGGGGGGATAGAAAACTTCTAAATAACCAATTTTCACCAAACAATGCATTTGCCCATAGCTCCTGAAATTGATGGTAGAAATGACAAGGAAAAGACCCGACAATAGCTGAAAACTATAGACCTATTTCTCTGCTATCGATTCTCTGGAAATTAGCAGAGAAAATTATTCTGAAAAGACTAACAGACCACCTCTATGAAAACAACATTATCATACCAGAGCTGAACGGCTTTTGCCACATCTCTCCACCACCCATCAACTTTCAAGAGTAGTGAACTTCATTAAAGCAGGTCATGAAAACGGAGAAAGAACTGGGGCTGTTTTCCTAGATATTCAGAAAGCCTTCGACCGAGTCTGGCATGAGGGCCTAATTTACAAATTAATTAAATACAAAATTCCTCCATACCTAATTACTCTTATAAATTCTTACCTGAATAATAGAAATTTCGCCGTTAAAATTAAAAATGTTTACTCCAACAATAGAGAAATTAACTCAGGAATTCCGCAAGGCTCGCATCTCGGGCTAGTCTTATTCCAAATTTTCGTGAACGATATACCCAGATACGACAACACAATTCTCTGCATGTAAGCAGATGATACAGCGATACTTGCTAAGCATAGAAGCCACAAGGTTATCGCGCGCCACATCAACAGACATATTTCAAATTTGGAAGATTGGTTCTCCAAATGGAAAAATGTCCTGAATGTTTCCAAAACGGATGCCATCTTCTTTACTAAAGCAACCAGGACACTCATATCAAAAATATATATTCAAAACAAACAGATCCCCTGGTCTCAAAACGCCAAATACCTTGGCGTCGTTCTTGATAAAGGTCTCACTTTTAGACAACACGTAACACACCTTCAGGGGAAATTCCGACTAGACGCGAATAAACTTATCCCATTAATTCGTCGGAGTTCAACTTTACCTCAAAAATATAAACTGTTTGTCTATGCACAGTTCCTGCGACCTATCATTACCTACGCTTGTCCAATCTGGAATTCTATTGCTCAAACCCACCATAACAAAATTGAAATCCTGCAAAACAACATAATTAGAATGATCGCACGAGCCAGATGGTTGGTGCGAAATGAAGATATTAGAGACTCATTAAACATTCCTTAACTTCAAAATTACAAGAACTTTATCACTGAGAAATTCAATAAGAACTTAACAAACCACCCAAACCCCTCCATTCAAGAAATCAAAAACTATAAAAGAAATTACAGATCCAGTAGAAGTTTAGTAAAGTAATCCATAGCCCCTTAACTTACAAAACCTGCAACCAATAGGAAAGCTCCCTCTGCCTCATCCAAGGCAATGGATATTTATCCCGACCAAGAAATCTGAAAAAACTCAAGACCTGAGTAGCTGCTCCCTGATTGGACAAGCGCCTTCACCCTGTTCTCACCTACCCCTATTATCGTCGCTCTTTCACTTCACGATTCTCCTCTCTTAAATTTTTGGACTTTCATATTCTTTTTTAACTTTTTAACTTAGGCAACTTCTTCACATTTCTATATTCTTAATTTATAAGGTATTTTTTAACTTTTATATTAACTAATTTTTGCAAACATCCACTTTAAAATGGATATTGAAAATTTTTATCAGGTTCATCTCATATAGGAGATTAAAGCCCAATTCGGGTAAGTGCACTACAATAACCTTCAATATGAAATGACGATGAGTAAGTAAACTTACGCTTTATGCTTTCTATTACAGTGCCGTCTAGCGGTTCATTACTTGCTTTCCACCTATACATTGTCTGGTGAAAATTGCTAGTTTCGATTTCTATCACCCCCTTGAATTTTTGCGCATGAGTTAAAAAACATCCTATATAAAGTGATAGAATACGTGAATTACTAGCATTTCAGCCCTTTTGAAAAATGTAGACAATTGTAATATCATTCATAGTGTGTATGAACGGGAAGATGGCACAGATTGTGTAAAAGTCGTGTTATGTTTCTTATCAAAAGGAGGAATCCTAACAGCATATGTCGGGATTTGACTGCGGTGAGAATGGGGCCTACTGGGACAGCATAAAAAAAGGATATTTCTTTTTGTTTGGTTCATCACTGTCATGCAGAAAACACACACACACACATATATATATATATATATATATATATATATATATATATATATATATA
>BMAW01112032.1:196098-206973 GCA_019974015.1 Nephila pilipes
ATATATATATATATATATATATATATATATATATATATATATATATACTGCTGGTCATTAAATAGGCATTTTCAATCGTGTGAGGCATTTAAGACGCGCACAAACAAACGTAAACACAGAAGAATGCTTACGTGCTGGCGTCTGTGATTAAAGTATAATAGATATAGGTACGGGTGCACATGCGTGGAATGGCAATAGTAATGCTGAAGCTGCCATATTTAAAAACATACTTACTTAAAAAGAACACCCATAGTATATTTATTTATGTAATGAATTTAAAATATCATTTAATCAGGGTTTCAAATCTCTTTTTTTTAAAAAAAATTTTAATTTTTTTTTTCTGAGTATTTCAAATTCAAGTTAATTTCGAACTCCAGCTAAAATCCATTCAATTCGAAATTTTGTTTTGTGAGTACATGTTTCAAATGTTTTTGTACTTTCCGTTTACGTCCTTTTCTCTTAAAATTACATCAAAATCAGAATGAAACGTGCAGAAAGACTTTTTGATATATCGAATTAATATTTAGAATAAAACCGAGGTTTTTTTTGTATCTGATTATTTACTTTTCAATGTAATTGGCAACCTATTTTTATTAATGCGTCACTAAATACTCTATTACTTTTCTCAGTTATTTTACTAACGAAAGATTGGTTTTATTTTAATGCTGATTGATTTCCTTTCTTTCAACAGGATCACAAAAAGCGCGAAAAAGAACAACACAAATGTAGAAACAGTGACTTAAACTTTATGATCGAAGCTCTGTGGCGTACAATTTTCCTGTTCTAATTCTTCGTAAAGTATTTTGAAGAATATGGAGTAAGATTCATGCCGAGGTGAAGCGCGTAAGAATTCAGGTATTTGCCATCCATTCGGTAACAAGAGATGTTTCCAAGTACAAAATATTTCTCATAAGGATATAAATACATATATAATGTATTGTTTTTAAATATATATATTGTTTTCACTTTTAATTATTTTCATGTATCACTTAATATATATGTTATTATTTTTGAATTGAAATAAATATTTTTTAAAAAACTTTTAAGAACTTTTGCAATGTTTATTGTGTGTATTATATTAGAAATTTTCACAATTTTTGTCATATAGGGTGGGAAATTAAGGTATCGCAATTTTGAGTATTAACCTCAGGAAACCATAGTGAGTTTATGTTGTACGATTTTATTTTATTTTTTTCTATACTAATAAAGAAGATTTGTATTTAAGAGAATATTTATTTGAATAATTTAATATAAATGCAAATATTTGTAAATTTTGTTCTACCTTGTATTTTTAAATTCTAATATACAATATTTTAGAATTGTTTTCTTTTTGTTCACTCGACTATCGTGTTTTGCCAAATTTAAATTTAAAGTAATATTATATAAATAATAATAATTTATTTATAAAATAATAAATTTTGATTCGTATTTCTCATCCTAATTCGAATTTCTCACATCGTCATATTTTGTTTTTGAGGTTTTATAATAAAAATGGTCGCGTCTTCAAAATATCTCTCCAGGTAAAAACATGCAGTGTTCGATATAGTTCAAGTATCAAGTATAAATTTGTAATATCACAATAACCTTTTAACTGATTCAAATTATATTTATGCATAAATAACGCTGAAACAAATAATTATTCCTTTGCTCAATAACATTGTGTCACTTCTCAAAAATATAGAATTTGAGAAAAATAATACAATTTATTACTAATACTCAATTATGTATGTTATACGAAAGAGTAACAAGTCCATCAGAGGAAAAGCTATTAAATTTCTCACTCGTGGACACATTCATTCCCCCCCCCCCCCCCTCCTTTACCAGTAATAAAATTCCATTCTAAAATAGGTTAACAGCCTTTCTCTTTCTAGAAAAAGATTGAATGAGACAAAAAAAAATGTTCCAGATACTCGGACGAAATATTTGAATAACTATATAATTCAATATCTTAACAAATTTTTAAACCGTGATTTTCAAATTTCGCAAGCATCATAGATTCTGAATAAATTTTTTACGATAAATTCATAGAAATATATGGAAGTATTATAAACTTCCATCTGATATTTAATATCATTCTTTTCACACACACACAAACAAACTTCACTCTGAATTAGAAAATTTAGACGAGTCGTGCTAACAACTAAACTTTTTGACACAGGCATTCGATACAGATCATATAAGTTTATTAAAGGACGTCACCAAGGTCCATTTAATTTAAACCTTGTCTCGTTCGAAAGTGCAATATCCTCCTATTTAAATTCTAAAAGATACATTGTATTGAAAATCATATCTTCAGTCTTTTAGGATATATTGTATGAATAGAATTTAATACTAGTTCGCGTCTGAATTCTATAGTTTTCGTATGATTTACATCCGGGACAATTATACTATTCTAACGTCTTCGATCATTTTCTTTTACAAATGTATTTTAATGGTTGAAAATCAGTTTTTTATTTTTGTCAAAAATTAAGAAGCAGTAGCCTTCCTGTGAAATATTCCTGCATTTCCTTTTCAAGAATTTTCAGGTAATTATGAAGCACATTTTTAGATTTCTCATTGCATATTTTGTAATTTCCCATTCAGAAATTACGCAATTTCCAAAAACAAGTGTTTCAACCATTTCAATCTTGGTCAACTTTTCGTATTATGCGATATTTAACATGAGTGAAAGCTTTCGAAACGATGTACGTAAAAATATTTTAAAAAATCATGAAAAGATACTGTAAAAAATTGATTGTGTACATTTTTCAAAATCAATCTTTTTTATTTATTTCTAAATGTTTTACAAATTATACATTACTATAAAATTTGAACATGGTTTATCTGATGTAAAATATCAACTATTAAAAGAAATTTCACCAATATATTTTTTTATCTTTGTACATGTCGCATATAAAAAGAATAGTTTCTTAAAGGATCCAGATTCTTAAAAGAATCAGGATTATCCTTTTCTACTTGGCCATCAATTGTTTTTCTATTACATCACTTTTTCATATAAAGAGGAAATATTTTCAAATCTATATCAGTTTTCGGAAATAGAGTAAGTAGGGCAATTATGAAAGATGTTGTATTAACTGTTTCTTTTAAACCTAATTAACGATTCATCTGGTCATTCATATTTGTACTATTGATGAAGCATCACTACAACATCTTTCCAAATAAAAAAGATATGCTTTTTTTTACTCTCGCTTTCTCAAATAATATCATTTATTCAAACGATCAAAGCATCTAAATGATAATATAAGAATGCGTTCAAAAAAAATTTATTTCCGCACATAATGAATCATTCATACAATAGGTGCCCTTTAATCCTTTATTCGTGACCCTGGTCAATTCGGATTATTGAACGTCGATATAATTTTGATGGAATACCAAAGATACATAACACTAGATTAAAAAAAAAATTAAACTTTGTATTTAACGTGTTTACCCACATTCTTAAGCTGACAAGATGATATCAATATCCAATAAAGTATTTCATCATTATAGTGACTACAAAAGAAAATTTAAGCATTGGACATTAATTTATCTGCCCATTTTTGTATTGATAAGAAACACAGCACAAAAGAAAAATTAATACAAACTAATAATAATTAAAGTAAATTGGGACAAGCTACCTCGGTCACATGCTTACTCTTATTAGTTTTATTTGACCTTGAAAAACACTTGTTGGGATCCGAGAACACTTAACTGTAAAGTACACTGCTGTAATATTGTGCATACGTGATACGTAATGCGCTTGTAAACAAGAAACACTGCACAGAAAGGAAAACTGAGACACGGTAACGGCTAAAATTACGAGGTTCCTATTTTAAAATTAAAATTTATCCTCTCATCATAATTTATAAAGAAAATAGCATAATTATTATAAGTTAATTTAAATTGAAACTGAGACACATACAATAAACGCTGAACGCTAATACTGCAGCAGTACTGTGTCGCGATTTGGGGGGGGGGGGGGCAAAATCAATAAACTCTTGAATCCACTTGAAAAAATCCGAAAGAAAACGGCCCGATCGGTGCTGGATTATAAAATATACCACACCGGTAAATGCTGTATTAAATAGCGGATACGATACAATTTTTAAGATTTATTTAATCCCTGTCAGAGAAAAGAAATTTAAAAAAATTCCAGCTTCCTGAGATCAGTTCTCATCTAATCTTACGTAGGAAAAGCATTAAAGCGAATGACAACATTATCAAATGTCTACGCTTTTCATCACTGTTCAATAAGCAGATGAGTGGATGTTATTTCCAGTAAGTAAACAACGTGAAATGTGTCCGATAGAGAGGTTGGAGTGTACAGCGCGTTGTGTTACTTGGGAGAGGATGGATATATTGAAGGACAGGATATGTTGCTGAAAACATAATTCACTCATGTTTTAATTTCTGTTTATTTGAAATGAATGGGACTGTTTATTAAGCATCGAGATCTTCGAACCAGATAGTTTAAACAAATCATTTTGATTGACACGTAAGTTAATTTTCGTTTTTTTAGCTGTTAAAATTTTTAATCTGTACTAACAACTCACTGCAATAATTATACTCAATTACTCTTCTTTTTTACTTAAATGTATCGTATTTTTGATGTTAAAATCATAAAATCTCTCCAATGTTTGAAAACATTTCCTTAATATTCTTGTTACTAACCATCCAAAGGGTTATTGTTTCAGTCGACGACCAGAGATGCTCACCCGATCATTTTACAAATTATTATCGTAAGACTTTTGAGCATATGTTTAATGTTTGTTTTCACCCATAATGAACTTAATTCTAAAAAATATATGTCATGCATTTCTCCTGAATTTTTTTTATTAGATTGAAATAAAGCATATCAAAACTAATACATTTGACGGCAGCAATCATTACATTTAGTTTAAAATATATTCAATTTAATAATTTATCACTCGCTCTTTCTTTTTAATATTTAACTCAATAATATAATAATTATTTTTATAAAACTGTTACCTCCTTTGGTGGAGAAAACTTTTCTTCGCAATGCAGTGCGTAGAACAATTTATGTTATATCTTCTTATTTTCTTAATTTTTAGTGTTGATAAAATTACGTTTCTATCTCCTATATAACTTGTAAAAATTCTTTTTAATACTTTCATGAATAAAAACTATTTAATATTATCTATAATCATACAAATTTTGCAAATTCTTGATAAATAAGCTTATTTTAACATTGAGAACGCAAATTCTGAAAATTGAGGGATTAGAATATGCTTCTTTGTAATAGCTGTAATTAGTGACATAAAAATGCTTTCTTAAATTATCAAAGTGATACTTTTTTAAACACTTATGAAGTTACATCTCATAAGATAACCGTTTATCATTAGTTGTCATTTGCGTTGCAAAAAAAGATTATAAAAAGCAAATTTTATCAATGGTCATTTGTTTGATGAAGTGAGAGAAGCCCGTGAAGTTTTATGTGTAAAGAAAATATATGTTTTTTTTCTTTTCTTAAGTAAGTCCTTAAATTAAAGTAATGCATAATGCAAATGTAATAATGATGTAATTTACTTATTAAGAACCTAACTATTACTAATACTTTTTTAAAAAAAAAACTTAACGTACAATATTTTGAAACATCATTCTTGTGATTGCAGTATGTCTTATTTTTAAAAAATTACAAATTACAAAACAATATTTTCAACCTAAGTAAAAGGTAAAAGTATAACAATTTTTAAGGTACTGATATATATAACTATATAAGTCTCACATAATTCGTACTATAAATGATTTAATTAAAATAGTTCTGCAATAATCTAGAATTATAATTATTTATTTAATTATATTACATAAAATACAGCTACTTAAATTGCTTTTATTACTTCAAAATTAAATAAATCTACATTATTTTTATATCATATAATAATAAAAGACATCGTTTTCATAATTACTAAGATATTATTACTCTCGAACACATTTAATTTAAAATTCCAAGATTTTTAATGTATCATTTTTTTGATGCATTCTTTTCATTTTCTAACATTCATAGTACCAAAAACTATTTTAAAATTCGCTATGAAATTTCTTTGTGTTATGGCAGGTCTTCACACACATTATCAGTAGCGAAAATAATAAATACCATCCTCCTATTTGACTGAACAGCCCAAGATAACTTGCCTTTTGCCTTAGTCTTCCGGTTGTTCTCTCCAATAACCTTAAAATCCGATTCATCAGAATCAAGTGAACGTAATTTTGGTCTTCCTCTTTTCCAACTGGGAAAGGACCTTGCAACGAAATAATCTTTAATAGATTTTCTTTTTCATCCATTCTAATAGTATGAGACGTCCAGTTCATTCGCTTCACTGTTATACATTTAATGATATCAGGCTCATTAAAAATTCTATAAACTTCAGAATTAAATGTCTCCACCAGAAGCCATTTTCTTTTACGTCACTAAGAATATTTCTTAAAACCTCTCTCAAAAACTTTCCATTTCATATTCTCCATTTCCAAGCCGTACATTATGGCTGGCCTGATGAAAAATTTATAAATAAGAAGTTTTTCAGGACATAAAACAGGATCTCATTAGAGTGGAGTCCAAACACTGTTTTGTTTGCCAGTGAAATACGATTTTGGATCACAGAAACGATTTAATTTTTTACGTCAACCAAAGAACCCCAAGGTAATTAAAACACGGTACAGTTTCAAACTCATGAGGGATAAGTTTTAAATGGTCGAGTATTTCTTGATGGCGTTTTTTTCATTATATACATATACTTGGCTTTAGACTAACATTAATTAATTATAATCCCATATAATTAGCAGCAATCTCTAAAGAATAGAATGCCTCTTTCAAGGGATTCTCATAGCAATGGTATCAATACCATCTGAGAAAGCCAGAAACTGAAATGATTAGTAAAATATGCGATATTCAAGAATAAATGGTAGTTTTGTAAAAAAAAAAAAAACTGCTTCATAAAAGTTATTCGCATTGATCCATTTCACAGTATTAAAAATGTCTGGTTTTATAGCAACTTTTTTTGCTCGAGTACATTCCAAAACACAAACAAAAACTCTTTTAGTACTATCATGAACTTTACTCTAGTGATTTAACATTTTTCCCAGGTGAACTCTTATTATTTGAAGAAAGGGAGCGAACATCCTTCACAAACTTGAGTTTTATAACACAAAATACATGCATCTTACTAATGCTTTCTTTAAATTTCCACGCAAGGATTACCAAATTATGAAAGCCAAAAATTTACGAACATTTTAATTTAAATTCTTACAATATTACTAAATATTCAACTAATTCCGATTGTAACAAACGCTATGTAATAAAAGGAAAATGGTTATAAAAAGTGTCTAAGAAAATATCATAAGCAAATTACCTAATTTTCATATAAAGTAACTAGAAAACAAACCTGTTTCTATCAAATTTTTCCATCTTTCCGTATTTTAATGATTTTTTGCCTAATAAAATGAACTTTTTTCATTAACTTAAAAATAATGTAATTTTTTGAACGTTAGAATATAAATTAAAAATGTTTCAGGTTTGAAATTCATTAAATTTATATTTCACATATACTTTTTTTTAAATATTGGTCCATACTATCTTCCTGAATATATATTCATATTCACGTTTGAATTCAACCTCCAAAGGAAAAATTATAGAATTTAAGGACAAAAATGTAAATTGTTTGATGAAGGTTCCTAAAGCACGAGGATTGATGAGTAAATTTCACAAACATATAACAATTGAAGAATATTTAAAACTAAAGCAAAACAATTAAAAAAACAACTTTATATTTAATGAAATCATTAATAATGAAATTAATATTAATACCAATGAAATAAAAATTTACTTAAATAGTTAAGCCATCTAAAATTAAAAACTTTAAAACCAAAAAATTCAACAACGAACTTTCAAAAATGAAAAAATTTAAAATAAAGCAAAGTGATAGAAAAAAATTTTAGAAAAATAGAAATAATGTGATACTGTTTCATATACTTTGGTATGGAATAGATATATTATTGTATATTTTTACAGACAATTACTGATCAAACCAACATGCTTCATTGAATTGCATTATGAAAAGATGGTAACTAATCAAAAATCAGCGAATTCAGAAATTCCACCACAGAAAAAGAAAGTAATCATAGTAAACATCTTCAATTTCACTACCAAATACCAATTTATGCTTAACTAATAATCTAAACTATTATATCAACAATGAAAATCCTTAACTAAAAATAGAAATATTAATGGAACCTAAAGATAATCACAAAGGTAAGCAATCTAAAACTTTTTGTAATAAAAATATTTACTAAAAATAAATGTTTAAACCTTTTGAAGACAAAATCAATTGTAGGAAGGAATTAAATACCTAATTCGAAACAAACTTGAAGAAATTGCAATAAAATTATATATATATATCAAGGAAATATGCCGTTCGTACAAAGTGATATTTTCAATGGAGAAATACCTAAGATAATTATTGTGGAATGTGTCGACAATGATGCATTTTATGGTACATTTCCGAAATCTCCTTCCGAAATTAAGCATTACGATATCAATCGCATGGGTGTTTATGTAGACGGTCTGCCAACTCCATTTAATCCTGTGGAGTTAACTTTTGCTCAAAATATTTACATTAGAGGTTATCATAGTTGATTTAGTAGAAAAGAAAAGTAAGATCAAGATCTTGGCTTTTTTATATCGAGAAGAGCGTATATAAATGGGAACACGTTATTTGCTTTCAATTTTTCAACAGATTTAAGCAATGCAGATCACTTCAGTTTGATCAACAATAATCTCAGGTAGAAATAAAGTTAGACAAAAAATTTGCTAACTTGTTTTCGCTGAACTTTATAACGTTATAGATATAAGCAAGATGAGAGAAACATTTTATAAGACTTCGGAAACTATAAAAATGAAAGGAAATCTGATATATTTTATTCTATCGCATGACCCTGTTACTTCCCCTTTTTTCCCGATTGTTTTCGCATCAGACACTCTATACCGACGTTAAAGGAAAAATCTACAAATCTACACTTGTCGTGAATTTGGATGATTCTACCCAAACCGGATCACACTGGTTGGCTTTCTATCACGAAAGCAATCATCTCGAGGTTTTCGCCTCCTATGGAAATATGAGAATTATTTATAGAGATATGACTTCTAATATAGAGAGTATTATGGACAACCATTTGGAGCCTTTGTTTCAAATTACTCTACAGTAAACTGGACAACCAATACATTTCAAATTTCCAACCCCAGCATATGTAGATAGTATTTATTTCATTCTGAAGAGAAGTTAAGGGAATTCTATGTGTTCAATCAAACAGGTTGTTTCGATGTCAAAAGAATGATTTATCCAATTTGGAAAAAACATTATAGTGTTAGTATGATTTTTAAGTAATAAAGAAATTTTGCATTATTTACCTATTGTGTTTATTTTTTCCTCTTTTTTTAACATTTCTCTTACTCTTATGACTGTTATCTAATATAAATACATTTTTCACATAAAGGTTTTTTTAGTTATAATTTGGAGAGATTAAAGTTAAAATATCTCTTCATGATTATAGTGGCAGGGTCCACTGGTTGTGGAAAGGCACGGCTGATTAAAAAATTGATAGATCATTAAAATAATCTATCCTTTATCTTTCAAAATAATATGAGGCAAGGGTACCTATCAAACATTTTATAGTGAAATGTCAGGCATCGAACTTTAGAAAGCTTGTCTTCTAATATGAACAGTTTGTCTAATGCTTTAATCGTAATTCATGATCTTCTGTCGCAATTTACAGGAGATACAAAATTAACGAAATCATTTACTAAGGGAAGTCATCATCATAATTTGAGTATTATTTTTTTTTTTGTGCAAAATGTCTTTTCTTATAAAAGAGATCAATTCCCTTATAGAACTTGTGACATTTATCTAACATATTTTTGTTTAAAAATCTATAAGACAAATCACAAGTTATGCACTGTGGGAAACAGTTGAATTCGGATAAATTCTTCAGAGAAGCCTAAAGGATGCCACTTCGAAAAACATTCAGTTATCTTTTCATTTACCTTAAACATAATACGGACGATTCAGTGCTCTACGCAATGATCTTTTCCCAGGTGATAACCGCTACGTGTGCAGCCTCGATAATTAAACGCTATTACCACTGTTTAGATTCCGAAGGATTTCAGCTGCCTTTACTACTTTTTATAGTGAAAGAACTTGCAGTACATGCCCTCAACGATGACAGTTTCCACGGTATGTGCCTATTAAAATCATTTCATTCTTTCTTTTAGTTACAGAAGAAAAAATAATTTTTACATGGGTAACCAATCATGTACATAAACCAATATCGGAGAATGGTGAATTACCCTGTGAATTTTTCCGTTGCGTGTTAGACGTAATATTAGAAATGTTTTCCTACATTTACGAAAGCGGATTAGAGAAGGAAAATTTCTTCCGTTTTTTTCTATCGGGTAGTGATATATTCAATTGAGAGGATTTTGAAGGCCCTCAAGTCAAAGAGATGCCATCTTGTGACGTGTTGTGCCTTTTTCACATGGAAAGAATCTTCCTCGTTGTGCTGTTTATAAAACCAGTGCCTTTGGAAAATTCTTAGAAACTGTGTAAATCCTGCACGAAACAGGATGTATCACTTTATTACAATATGCAAGATTGCACTCGCGAGCATTTAGGACACTTAAAATTGATTGCTAAAGCTAACACAAAGGGTGTCCTTTTGAAAAAATGTCCAAATAGTATAATTAATTCTTTACGTGAATGTCCTTTAAATGTTCTGAAAGGAAACTTTGACTAAAATCAGAAGAATCGTTTAGCTCCTTATAAAAGAAATTGGAGGAAACTTTCTGACAAAAAGTGCCTGTATATATGTGTGTGTGTGTGTGTGTGT
>BMAW01112033.1:0-20579 GCA_019974015.1 Nephila pilipes
GAAACCGGAAGTACCTACATTTACTGCCGGAAGTAGACGATTTATGCTTTTTAAGGTAATATTTCCCTGATATTATGTTTTAAAACCTTAATTTTAATTTTCTACCCACAATTTCTTTTATTTCAAGCAATTTCGTTCTAGATGATTGGCAACAGTGTTTTCGACAGGCGCTAATGTTTGTATACATTTTTGGTTCGTGTTATTTCCCTTATGGTTAGCATTTTTACTCATATTTTCATTTAGCATTAATTTCAATTATTTATTTGTTTGAAATTAAATTTAAATTAATTTTTCTTGAAAATATGAGTAAAAATGGATCATATAATGCTCGTAAAAAAGTTTTAAGGAAACTAAAAGATTTGTATTCTAACTGATTCAGCATGTCAAGGAATGAAGACTGCAAAAGAAACGATGCTACAACACAGCAACAAACCTGAACATGATGAAAATAATTCACCAGGACATTTAACTAGAAACGTAAATATTGATTTGTAAACTTCAATTGGAGTTTAATTTCCTTACAATGAATTTTTTCATGCTGTTCTGTGGCAAATACTGCCAAAAAAAAGTATTTGTTGAGCACTAGACATTATGTTTGGGTGCTTATATACTATATTAATGTTGTGCAATTTAATAATGGATTCGCTTGTATATTACGCATATTAACTGAAATGCACATTGTTTCTGGATATAATACTGTACAGGGACAAACAGCATTTGATAGTGAAAGTATTGAAGATTCAAAATGTTAATCACTGTCAACAGCAAAAAGTTTCAGTAGAAAGCTTGGTAGAAAGAAAAACAAACACAAAAAATGGAGGGAAAACATGGAATAACCTATAAAATTGCGGAATTTTAAGTTATTTAACTTTCAATTCAACTATACACATATATTTTAAATGTGTGTGTGTAATTAAATTAAAATTTCACAATATTTGCACAAAAAATAGGGTATCTCAACAACAACTTTTTATGCCCAATATTTCTTAAACTGTGCTGTTTTTCTTGGTATTGAAAATTGTGCTAAAATTTCATTAAAGGCTTTTTTTTTTCAAAACTTAGAGGTAATATATATTTACATTCATTCTAATGTTTGTGATATTATAAGTCTGTTTCTATAGTTTGTCGTTACGAAGCTTTCCTGATTGTCAATTTTTGAAAAATTAGTCACTGATCCTCGCCAGAAGTGTTTTGAAGAATTAAAATGGCTCTCACTGACTTTAACAAAACCTTCCACAAGAAGTGTCCATTAGAAAAAAAGAAACATCGCTATTGAGGATTAGGAAAGAATAACATATAAAACTGGAGAATTTTAAGTTGTTTCTGTATTATTAATTTGAAGTAACGTATGAATATATTTTTAAATGTATTTTTTGAAGAATGAAATTTTCACCAAAAGTCATGCACGAAAAACGTGATATCTTCAAAGCAATGCAACTAAATTCAATAAAATTTGGTACACATATTTAATGAATCCATGGGAGTGTAATAAACTGCAGATTTTGAGATAGTTACATTTAGACATAATTTGCACTCTTTTTCGGTCTAAAGCATACAGTAATTTTGATGAAAAATCCTTAACATCAACCTCGAATCCTTATAAAATATTTATTTTTAAGAATAATTGTTACTCTGCGATCAGTTACACTTTACAGGCAGTAAAAAGTATATGTGTGAAACAAAAATCTGTTATGTCAATTATTTATTTCATTATGCTATATATATATATATACTGCTGTTTGTAGAAAATGCAACACCATGAAAGAATCATCAGAATCAAATGAAATTTAATGCAGAAACGACTTGTACTGATACAAATAAATGATGAAATTTTCAAAACAAAAGAAACAAATTAAGCGTCCGAAATCAGTATTTGGTGCAGCCACCATGCGCTGCAATAAGTGCTGCTATACGACGTGGCATGGAGTCAAACAGATGTTGAATATCTGCTTGAGGAAGAGAATTCCATATCGCTTGTATGCGCAACCAAAGTTCGTCTTTGGAAACTGCAGGACGCGGATCACGAGCGAGACGCCGACCAACACGTGCTCAATAGGCGACATATCCGGTGAATAAGCAGGCCAAGGAAGAAGTTGCATGCGTTGTGCTGAACAGAAGTCTCGAACAGTCCGCGCAACATGTGGGCGTGCATTATCCTGCTGAAAGATAGCTCCAGGGATGCCTTGAAGGAAAGGAACGACTTCGGGCTGTAGCACTTCACGGACGTACCTGTTGCTATTGAGATTACCCTCAATTCGTATCAAATTGGATCGTCCATGATACGAAATCGCACCCCAGACCATAACTCCGGGTGTTCGACCACTATGTCGTTCAATAATACACTCAGGAAGGCAGCGTTGACCGGCATAACGTCTAACACGAACACGGCCATCATGGGTCCACAAATTGAAGCGTGATTCATCTGAAAAGACAACTTGGTGCCAATCAGCTCGCCTGTCTCTGTGCTCAAGAGCCCACTGCCGACGCAGCCGTCGATGATTCGCCGTGAGGGGAATCCTGTATAAAGGCACCCTTGCACGCAATCCACGGCGCAGCAGACGACGACGAATTGACGAAGCCGACAATTGTACACCTGTAGCAGTAGACCAACGTGCTGCCAGCTGCCTGGAGGAAGCTGTGCGATCATTCACCGCCATGCGGAGCAGGTGTCGATCATCGCGCTCTGACGTCACCTTCTGTCGTCCAGTGCCTGTTTTTCGAGTTGTTCGGTGCTCGTCGGTCCACTGCTTCCAAACTCGCATCACTGTGGAACTGTTCCGCTGCATACGAGCTGCTATTGCGCGATAGGAAAATCCTCCTTCTCGAAGGCCGATTATCCTCCCTCGTTCAAACTCCGTAAGTTGCTTGAATTTCTTATTCTTCCGTCGTGGAGGCATACTCAGGTCTCACTAAACGTTTGCCACTAACAAATAATCATAGACTTTTTTCAACGTCCCGCTACAGCACTTTATTTATACGCTTTCAGCATCAATTCAGAGGGCGCTGCGCGCGCCGCGCACGCGCGATGGCTCTGAAACTTTATTAATTTGCATAATATCCTATAATTGACATTTGCTGCGAATTTCATTTGATTCTGATGATTCCTTCATGGTGTTACTATATATATATATATATATATATATATATATATATATATATATATATATATATATTGTTCTTTGGGTATATTTCTATCACTTGACACTAAAAGATTCTTCTGAAAAGTTTTTTTTTAAAAAAAATTGGTTTTCGAACCTAATGGGGTGCTTTAAGTAACAGTATTTTATTTATAATTAATTGAGTGGTTCTAATACTTAAATTTTGTGAGATGGGTAATTCACTTTGAATATAATAATAATAATAAATTAAGTTAAATTAAAAAATAGCTATTTTGTTGGATTAAACAGATAATCCAGTGCATCAGATTGACTGAATTAAAATTTCACATTTTATGCTTATGCTTCACGAAATAGTTATTTTGCATTTTGTTGTATATTTTAAAGAAAAAGAAAATTCTAATAACTTAAATTGAATTTGGAGAATTTAATATTAATTTAATTTAGATTCTCTCTTCAGTCCTTTCACTTCACTCAATTAGAACTTAATTTTTAAGTATTTTTTAAATAACTCAAATTTACCATTACAAATAAATTTTTGGAAACACACACACAAATAATTCCAAAACCGGAGAGTTTATTTTGATTAGTTTGGAGAGTCTTACGCTTCTGTGAATCATAAAGCTTTCTCCATTATTCCTATTTATCACAATTTACAAGATGCTATAATTTCATTTCAGAAAGTCACAGTAAATATTCGCCTAAAACAAGCATTCCATGTCAAGAGTATTTACCTTAAAATAAATATCCTGGTGCCATCTATTGCAGACAAACCGAAGTACTTCAATAATTCATGTGTCAAAAGTTCTAAGCTATGTTGGATTCGGACCAAGGAATTTGTGTGTCGTATAGGGAGGGGGGGGGAAGGATTTTCTTTCATGTGAATATAACTGCTGCTGATTTTTCTCCGTTGATTTTGATTTTCCAGGTATTGAAAAAAAAAATTACGTAGTTTGAGGTGGATATTGAGGGCTTTGGTTAATGTTTGGGGGTTCTTGTACTTTGCCAGCACTGCAGTGTCGTCTGGGTATAGATCTATGCTTGTGGGTGAGTAGTTTGGTATATCGTTAATGAAAATGTTGAAAAGTAAAGGTCACAGCAAAGAGCCCTGTATTACTCCATTTTTGATTTTTAATGTGTTAGAAAAGGAGGTCCCTACTTTTACCTGGAATGTTCTCTCTTTGGCGTATGAATGGATGAGTTTGATGAGGGGGGTGGGAAATTATTTGTGATTAACTTATAAATTAGGCCGTCAATCCCCTCTGTCAAAAGCGTTTTGAATATCCAGAAATACGAGACCTGTGGATTGATGTTTTTCGAGGCCTGAAGCTATTGTTTCTGTTAATTTAAGTAGGGCGTGTATAGTTGAAAGTTGTTTTACGAAGCCATATTGATTAGGGTTTATGAAATTGTAGGTATAATCTGTTGAGTATGATAGATTCAGTTAGTTTACTAAAAGTGGATAACAGGGAGATAAGTCTGTAACTGTCTGTGGAGTGAGGTTTTTTTTTCCAGATTTAAGTATGGGAAAAATTACAGAAGTTTTCCAGGAATTAGGGAAGTGTTTTAATTTTAGTATGTTGTTAATTAGGTAAGTGATGATAAATATAACTTTTAAAGGTAAGTTTTTAAGCATTTTGTTAGTGATTTCATCTTTGCCAGGTACCTTTTTTGGATTTACTTTTTTGATGAAATCTATAATTTATTTAGGACAGGCTGGTTCGATGAAATTATTAGTAGTGGAGAGAAATAATTCATTAATTTTGTTATTTACTTAATTATCTATTTAGTTTCAAAGTTAGCTGGCGAGGGTTTTCTAGGAAACTTGTGGCCTCTGCTATGAAATGATCCTTTTGAAGATCAGTTACTGCTGAGCTTTTGTTCGAGTTGAGTTATATTGTTTTTTTTTTGTCTTTTTGAAAAAACTTGTTGTCTGCCAAAGTAAACTAGCTTGCGAATTGAGGGCTTTTAATCTAGAGTTCCAGTTTTCAATTTTAAAATTTTGAACTTTTTTAATTTCTGCAGAAATTCTGTTTAATTGATTTTTGATGGTTGTATCGAGGGTTCTTTGATATAATTTTCTTATTCTGTTTTTCTTTGTGATGAGGTTTTTAATATTTTTGGGAGTGTAGGTTGAGTTTTTATTTTTGATGAGTGAGGAGGTCTTTTTGTAAGCGTTTATTAGTAAGTCCATTAGCTCGTTGTTTTTATTTTCAAGTTGAGTTAATGTTAATATAGTATAGGTATTTTGTGTTATTATTTTTGTAGGTGGGGAGAAATTTGACCAATGTGTTTTGAAGTGTTTGTGTAATTTGGTTTTTGTAAATTGAAAGTTAAGAGTAATTTTAACTGGGTTGTGGTCAGATGAAAGCTCCGAAATTGCAGTAATTTCAAAAGGGTAGTGAAATTCTCTGATGAGTGCAATATCTGGTGTGTTTGCTGAATTATGTCCGAATCGGGTGGGAGTGGGGGAAAGCAATTTTGAAGTTTAGTTTGTCTACAAAATTTTTAACTTGGATGCCTCTTGTTGAGTTTTTCCTGCAATTCGAATAATTGTGTGAGGCGTTAAAATTACCAAAAATCTCACTATTTGAGTTTGTTTGGAGGATATTTTCTAGGTCTAGTGTGAATAATTTGCAATCTGAGGACGGGAGAATATATATGGAAGCAATAGTAACTGGGTGATTATTAAAAGAGGTGAGGGTGATAGTTGTGGCTTCAATGTGCTGGAGCGATGCTAAAGTTTGTATGTGGTGTGGAATACTATTTTTAATGAGTATCATGGTGGCTCCAAAGGGATGGTTATCTGTAATACGATCATTTCTAAAAAAAATTTATCAGTTAGGTATAAATTGTTGTTTGTCTTGTTTCTTGAGCAAGGATTATATCAGGTTTGAGTCTTGTTTCTTAAACTAGGATAATATCAGGGCAATGCTTCTCTACAAAAACTCGAAGCTGCACTATACGAGCTAATACTCCGTTTGCGTTCCATGAGTACAAACTGAGGTCAGAGGTATATGGCATATTATTATTTATTATGGGATTATACATATGATTCGGAATCAAGTAGCGCCTCTATAATGGCATATTTTTGATTTTTGTTGTTCTTAACTGCTTCTATCCTGGGGAGTTGTGCTGCCAAGCCAGGGAATTTGCTTAAAATGTCTGCAAGGACTAATAGTAAGTCAATTGAGTGGGAAAATTTCCCTTCTTGTTTATTATGGGAGAAATTTGGGTTAGGGCGGTGGTTTTTGATAAGTCTGGCCTCATTTTGTGTTGAAGTTTCTTATACTCTTCATGGCGCCATCTGTGGGCGTGGAGCGTTATTAATAGCTTGAGCGTATGAATAATTATTGATTGTTTTATTGCTACTGAAAGTTTTATTATTACGAAAGTTTGTTGTGCCTTTTGGGGATTGGGTAGCTTGGACACCGGTCCCAAGAGGCCACTTGTCTGTGCTTTTCACAGTTGATGCATAAGGGATTTTCCTGCTTCTCCTTGATTGTGCAGTCTCTGGTTAAATGTGCGTAACGGTGCAACAAGCATCTGGTGGTCATTCTCAATTGATGGATGAGTGTTGGAATTTATTACAATTGAAGAATTGGGTTACCCCTCTACCTCTGTAACCTTCAATTTTAACAGACATGTAACATAGTCTGTCAACTTCATATATTTGCTTGGTTGCATTTTCAGTTCTGGGAATGGCGGCCAAAAATATTGGTAGTGGGCGTTTTGATCTAAGGTTATGTAGCTGTGCTACTTTTTGAATGTTGAATCCAAGTTCGGGAAGTTCATCAACTATACCTTAAGAGGAGGTGTATTTTGGTAGGCCTTTTACTTATATACATTTTCATACCTTTATAGGACGCTCTAAAATAGGCCTAATGATGAAAAATTCAACGCAAAATAGGTTACATTTAATAGCTTACAAGCATTTAAGAAAGTCAAAACATATTATCTTTAACAATTTTTTTGTTTTCTCTTTTTTAAATTTAACTGATAACACTGGTATGATTCGTCCCGCCATCTAGTGTAAAAATGTGTTACAAATATTATTTCTTATATTATTACATGAACATTTATTATCTTCTATCTAAAAATATACGTATATCTAAATATTCCCCTTCACATAAAAATTAACATTAGCTTACAATAAATTTAAATACTCTGGAAAAAAGATAAAATATATTCAAGATCTTCATTTTTATTATTTTGAAAAGAAATATCAAATATCTTAAAATTATTAATAATAAAAAAAATCATAAAAATGTTAATAAATATTCTCAAAGCATTTATTTTGCATACCCACCTTGTAGAATACGTTTAATATCTTTGTATATCTTTTTCCAAAAAAAATATTTAATTTCCTTCTAAGACTACCGTATTTAATTAATTAACTTTTTCATATGCAATAACTTATTAGTATTAAATTTGAATTGATTTCTATTAAGACTTTAATAACACTCTACATCAACAGAATTTGAAAGATTTTAAGAATCGTAGCTATAAATAGCATAGTCTGTTATTAATGCATTTGTTTGTATCAGTATTATTGTTAATAATGACAGTATTCTTCAACTTGTCTAGAATGTCTTATACGATTATTTTTTATTTTTTACTCAAGACCAATTTCCTTACAAAAGTTTCTTTTAATAGCTTTTTCCTTACAAAAATTTCTATTAATAGCAATTTCCTTACAAAATGCAATAATTCTATCATAAATTTCTTTTTGACTATTGTCACAACTCTAAAGAAGTTTTTATTCCCAAGATGCTTATTAGTTACGTTGATTTAGAATTTTTTGTAAATAATAACGTAGCTATTAAATACTTTGTTTACATTTGTAAAAGTAAATTTGTTCTAGAGATTGTTATGTGCTTTTGACTGGCAGTCAGTTCGAATTATTTAGCGTGAATTAGGTTGCGTGATTTCAAATAATTTCACCAGACTTTCTGCATCTACTGGATTATTATTAAAACGTTTTTCTGAATTTCACATGGTGTGTGTGAGTGTGTGTATGTGTCATCAAAATTTCGATCGTTAATTTAACCAACTTCCCATTAAGCTAGAGTTCTGGAACTTTGGGAATCTTTCTTATTCGCCTAACAATGCAATATTTAGACATTTGATACAAGTTTTAACTAATATTTCAATAACTTTTTTTAGAAACGTAATTTGTGTAGTAACTTGGCGCCATCTATGGGAGATATATTGAATTTCGCATAGAGAATGATCTTAAAGACGAGAGAGATATGAGGTTTTTTACAAAGTTTTAACTAATATTTAAATAATTTTTTTAATAAACTTTGCCAACATGTAAAAACGCAGTTTTTCAAAAAGTTGGTTTTTATCTTGAATTATTAAGAGTGCATCATCTAGCAAGTCAGTACAGCAAGTGAAAGTGATTTTCAACTAGTGTTTGTTGATAGCATGCAACCCTATGGGAGACCGAAAACGGGACGAGTCTTTTAAAATTGCAGGGATTGGAAGAAGTTTTCTAAGGAGTTTAGGGGATTTCTCAGGATTAGGGATTTTTCCATTGAGTTCGTCTATTAACTGAAGCAGTGTCTTTATAGGAATAGGTAGTTTCAAGTCGCACACAAAATGTTTAGGGCAATTAGTTATAAAAGCATTGGTAGATTGTTGGATAGTATTTTAGCTGTAGTTGTGACATAAAAACTGTGAAGCAATATTTGTGTAAGAATAATGCTTGAAAAGTTTTTGAAGTTATTTTTTTTCCTGTAAGAAAGGAATTATGTCAGATTAAAAATATTAATTTTGAAAATTGATTTTCATGTTTTTAAATAATACATTTAAACTAATTAAGTATGAAGTTCGTGATGAAATTGTATTTAATTTTTAAAAAATTACAAGTTTGGGATGTTTGGTAAATGTGTGCAAGAAACAAGTTGGATTTTTGATGAACAGTTAGTATTTTTGCAAAAAGGCCCAACTAGAAAATTGACGGGGAATTGGATGTTCTCAATACTTAATCCTATTTTTTGTAATTAGATTAGCAATTATAATGGATGTAATAATACCAAAACATTGTTTGTATTTTTTCTCTGGGGATAAGTACAAACTCTTGAGTGATTCTTTAATTGAATAAATGTTTTGGAAAGAAATTTTTTCTATTTGTTTTTGAATTACCTATTGCCTAAAAAGGTTTCCTTGGAAAGTTTATTTATATAATGAGTTGGCTGCTTTATAATAATACTTGTATATAAATAGTACAAAACATATTCGTGCGCATGATAAGTAATACATGTATTTAAAAAAAGATGCAGTCGAATCTTAAAACACACTCATTTGTAAATTTTGAAAGTAATAAAAGCAATATATTTCATATGTAGCAAAAAACTGTTTTACATTTGGAAAATACTAATTTATTCTAAATGTATTTGCTAGGATTTTATTTAAAAAATTCCTTTTTTTTTTTTTTTATATTTTTTTTTTTTTTTTTTTTATAAATTGTTATTCTTATCAAAATAATTAAAAATTTTCAAGATAGATGAAAATGTAAAGAAACATTGTCTAACAGAGATGTTACCATGAAGCTTTAAAACAAAGAAATCATGAATTCTATACGTAGGTTGATTCGATTATCGTACTTTGTAAACAATAAAAAAAAATCTAAAAGGCAATCCATGATTTATTTATAAAGCAGACTTTTGCTCTTTTTTAAGAACTAAACAAACCAAATGTGATTAAAACAATTTAAAAAAACATTTCTGAATGCTATTTTGCAAAATGAATATGTAATTAAATGCAATTGTTACAAAAAGTTGAAGGATTAATTTTGTTCAGTACCAAACCACAAGCGCTGTTGGAATAGCGCCACATGTAAAAAAGTCTAATACGAAAGGTGTTCTGAGTTGCCGCCGAGTGCAAAAGTGAGAAATTGTAGCGGATCTCAGAGTTCGTAACAAATAGTTAAAATCACCACAATTGTGATGATTTTATGTGAGAGTTCGACAGTCCACTGAGATGAGCATCAACAATTTAAATCTGCGACCATCTGTTCCTAGCGAGCCGGAGGCCTGTTAAATGGTCTATGGATATGTGTAACAGTTTCGGTTCAGAGTGTTAGTGCAGAGTGTCTAAAAGGCAATCCATGATTTATTTATAAAGCAGACTTTTGCTCTTTTTTAAGAACTAAACAAACCAAATGTGATTAAAACAATTTAAAAAAACATTTCTGAATGCTATTTTGCAAATTGAATATGTAATTAAATGCAATTGTTATAAAAAGCCGAAGGAATAATTTCATACTTGCTATTTTAATTGGTTTATCAAATTCTGGGAGAATAATGTTGTAATATTTTGCTTTAAAATTTTTTTGTGAGATTTTCAACAGTTATTAAAGGAATTCAACTGATATTTAATAATTTTTGATATTTGAGGAAATTTATCTGCTTTTGAAACAATTTTAATTTGACTGACCTTTGGTTTTCTGTCTTGAATAAGATGCAATAGGAATGGATAAAAGTTATGAACAAAATATGTTTTTAAAATATTTTTAATATCAAGGAATATTTTTTATCCATTATCTTGGATGCACTTTATCATATTTTGTAAATGCATATGTAAAGTTTTATCATTGAAAAAAAAAAAATTAGGATGTTTATTTTTGCATCATATGGAATTTCTTAGGGTTGAAATTCCATTCGAAAGTTTAATTAATATTAAAATGCCTTATAAACATTGGATATATGTAGAATTCAGCTTATTCTATCTTGTTATCTAGAATTTATACCACCAAATAATGAAACTGATTGCTGTATCCACAGCTTAAACTTTTAATTATGTATTTAAAAGGTGTGTTTGCATTTTTTTTCTAAAGAAACTAATCGCAAACTATTAGAGACAACTATCAAATCAATCCAGAAATGCTGTAATTGCATTACATGAGCATGTTACTATTATGTAAACAAGCGATTTCAAATTCAAATTCTCATTTTGTTTTAATACTTTTTTTGTTTCAACTATATGTAGTAATATTTTATTTGATAATTATGTAGTTTTAATATGGGTATGGTAGGCAAACATATCAGAACTGAAAAGAAATTTTAGGAATAACTTCAGAGATGCAAGATATTGTTTTGTTTGTGAGGTTATGCCTATAGAAAGGATACTTCATTTTACAAATTAAATGAATTTATTAAAAAAAAATTAAGCAACAAAAACACATCAGTGTTAATAATACTAATTAAATATAGTTAAAAAAAAAAGAAAAGAAAAGACTGACTGTTTTTTTTTAAAGCAAACGTTATCTTAAAAGTAGAAAAATGAAGAAAAATGCAATTATAACTAAACAATAAGTTTAAATAGAATTCATTGTCATAAATACAAATTACTACTCATTAAAATTTTGATTCTTTCGGAAAATATTCAATGACTGCATCATCATTTACGTAATCCATCGAAAAACAAAATAAATAAAAGCCTGTAAATTTATAAAAAAAACTTTTGCAAAGAGTGATACTTCATCACATATTAAAGAAAGATTCATCACTGTATAAGAAAATAGCTTCTTTGTTTATACACATATTCAATGAAAAGGTTATTATATATTATTCAATTGGCACCATTTTCCACGTTACCTTGAGGCATGAATGCATTACCCCTTTTATTCCAAATAGGAAAGGTGGGTTCCCCAATAATTCAATAATTTTTATATACAGTGGCGAATCCGTGGGATGGGTATGGACTCTAATCATAATTTCACTCACACACAAAATAACATACCTGAATAGCAAATTCCAACCGAATCTAAAAGTACTGATTTTGTTGTTTTACTTCAGAGTTTATTATTGTGTCCAAGAACAAGATTAAGCAATTTATTGTACTGTAAGATTTAAGTTCTTAATTTGAATTTGATCTTTGCATTCATATTTAGAGTTAATTTTTAGATTAAGAAAAAAAAAAATTATGAATTAAACACAGTTAAGTCTTCTGAACTTTTTAAAGAAAAAAAACAAATGCACCCCCTCCACCAGTCCATTTTTCTAGATCCACCAATGTTTATGATTCACACGATTTTTAATAAACCATTTTTATCAAGAATATTGCTATTTAAAAAAATTTAAATAAGATTACCAATTAAATACAAATTTATATTTCAAAATGTATGAAGTTTTTTTCAGGGTTAAACATCAATTCATATAGTATATTTCTGGATTAAATAATTTTAAAAAGTATACAATAATTTTCTGGACTAAATATCTTTCTATTTAAAGAGCATAAAATAATTTCCTTAAATAATTACATAAAAAGTAAACATCAATAAAAAAAATTATTGATTATTAATCGTATTAATTAGTACTGGTACAATTCATGCAAATCAAGGAATAGCTGTCAGACAAAGATTTTTGGCAGCAAATTTCATCTGAGAATTACACTTGTGGCATACACATTCGGATTTAATCAACCTGGTTTCCTTCAAAGAGACTTCGTACCTTTGAACTATTTTTTTATTAATGCATTTATAATTATTGTTTTAGCAAGCTATGTAGTGTTTCTATTCAAGACAATGATTTTATATGAAAATTGGAATACTTTGTTAACACAATTTTAAAAATTTAAATTTTTTTAAAAAATTTCAAAACCATATTCCTTTATTTATTAATTTTTTTACTATGAAAGTTTTTTGGAAATATTCTTAAACATATTTAAATAACTTTAATCATAGATTTTGTGATAGTTTATTTAGTTTTGGAGGGGAAAAAAATAACAAAATGTGGGTCGGCATGCTAAAATCCACCAAAAACACAGATATCTTGTACATTTAATTTTCTTTTACAAAAAAAGCGTACATTTCTTTGTAAAATGGATCTCTAATTTTTTTACATGTGTTGTACATAACACACAGATAAAAAATGGAAGTGATTGAGTCATATTTGTGGGAGGAGTAGCATTTTAAATGCAATGATATATCGAAAAAACACAAACTGAAAAAAACCTTTTTAAAGTTTATAACTCTAAAAAATAAATAGTTTATGTTACAATTAACTTATTAACTTAAAATACCCTTTAATATCATAAGCTGTATGCTTTTTTCAGAAATAATAGCATTTTCATAAATTTTCATTGGATATTTTTAATAACTGATAAAAAATTTCAGGGTATTAATTGAAATTAACTAACACGAAAAATGAAGGATAATGGGAAATAATAAATACAACCACTTTTAAAATTTGTACTCTTTATATCACCAATATTATATTCATGTGAAAATATATAATGAATAAAGATACATTATGAAAAAAAATTATATTAATTTCAATAATTTAAATATTATACATGCACATTTTACGAAGCAAAAAATTACGATATAGAGTTACATTATTATTTACATTTCATAAGCATCCTGGTCTATATGTAACACCTTCCTTTTTCATCATTGATGTTTCTCTTTTTAAAACTGTCTTCTTTACCAGTTTGCGTGCACGCTGATATTTGGTGTTTTTACAACTCATTCTAAACTTTTTTTTTTATAATTCCTGTATTACACCAAGATCATGCATGCATTTTCCAAAAAGTATCCACATAACTTTTTGTGTCTCCTTGACACTTCGTGAAGTCCCTTTATTAAATTCAAAAATGGCTTCTGTTACTCCATGTTTCTCACGATCTTTGAGCACAAATATTTCTTTTGGACACTTCGGCCAAATCATATTATGCAAACAAAAGTTTGCATAAGAGTTCATTAGAAGCAAGCCGTTGGTAAATAGAGAGAATATGTGGCAAAAAAGCTTTATTTTATAGGCGTTCTCTCATGCAGTTTGTGGTAACCTGGTTTTTCTCCTTTTGCTTTTGCACATTCGTATAAACACCATGAATTAACATCTGTTATACATTTCAAATGGTGAGGCTTTTCGTCAGTTGAAATGCTGTGATGCAATGTGGCATGTATTGCTCTTTTTTATGTTAAGAGCCCCCTTTGTTTTTTAATATGGTCTACTGATAATTAGAAGTTCATTTCTTTATGGCAGTTTCTTTCAAAGTTCCATAACCTTTCCCACCTAAAGAGATGCTTCGAGTAAAGAATCCTTGGATTTGCGTGGATGGTAATTACGTGGGTCTCGTGGGTGGATCGAGCTGCCCCTCATATGTCAAACCCACGTGGTGTACCGATATATAAAGAAGTTAAATTTATTTTTGTTTTTCAGATGGATCAGATGGGCTAGAGAGACGCTAGCTTTCCCGAAGCCCTTGTTTTGGTGTTTTTTGCGATCGACAGCTCTAGGTCTGCAGCAGATAGATGTTTCTATGAATTGGTCTTGTGCAATTTAAATTTTTTTAAATAAAAATAAACTGCAGAATTGTAAAAGTTTGTATTAAGTTTATCGTTGAAAATAAATAGTGAAAAGATTTAAAAGTAGTTTTTATTTATGGCACCAAAATAAACGGCTAGTAAATAATCTGGAATAGATAATCTAAGTGTTATTTAATTTTAAGTATATTTTATTCACCTCGAGCACTAAATTCCTTCACAGCATTCCGTAAAGCAGTGCCCTAACCTCTTTACTCACATGGTTTATTTATTTCTCTTTTTTCTATTTTTACAATATCCCTTTAGATATTTCTTTCAGATAAACAATTGAAAGCTTTACCATCTCCATCAGACAATAATGTAGAATATCGAAATCTTAATGATTTCAATCTTTGCCACACTCAATGCTGCCTCCATTTCCATCGAACCTGATGAATCGGTATGATTGGTGTAACACTATAATTTTTAGGCCCTTCAAACTATTGCCGTTTAACACGGGGCCTTTTTAATCTTCAATTGCCAAAATATAAACACTTAAAACTGCAACAGAATCAGCTGAAACAATAATGAAAGAAGACTGTAAGATATAAAGACTTTTTTTTTCATTACGAAATATGTTAATAAATAGCTTGATATCGACACTACAAATAAAACATGATATATCGACAACTAATCTCTTGTAATGAAAGTTGTAGTGACAAAAAAGCACGCTAAAATGTTAGAGTTATGATTAAAATTAGTTTTAGAAAAAAAAAAAAGTATTCATAAAAAAAGTAACAAAATGGCTGGCAACCCTAAAAAAGAGGTATGGTGCAGTCCCAAAGTTTTTTTTGTTTACATTTTTCAATATAATTTTTTCAAAGCTTCTCGTGCTCCTACATACAAAAGTAATATATTAATCGAAAGATAGTAATTCAAAGAATATTTCTCAGTAAGAATAAAAAATCGATTTTTTTGGTCAGTTTTGTGGTACCGAGTCCTGAATTCCAGAAAGAGCATTTGATTATTAACCAAAACAAGTAAAATACTTGCTTAGTAATTCCACTGACACCATTATTCCTGACGACCTTCCATTTGAAAAACTAAAGTGCTTTGTTTTTGGAAGTATTTCCTTATTTTTTGGAAAGACAATGCTAACTGAAGACAAGATGCATTAAATTAACTCGAATCTGCTAAATCTAAAATGTATAAAAATAGTATGAAACTAATCTGAATAAGATTCAGGTTATATAAAAATCCAAACACTACAAATAATTTAAATAAATCAGAAATGCAAACAATAAGGGGATAATCCATGTACTTCACAAGTAATCTTAATAATAATTCATATTAATAAGAAATTCATATAGTGATGCTGAAAATGAGACAATCTACATAATCCACAAATTTTCAAGTAGTAAATCTAAACTTTTCACAAATCATCCAAGTATTAATTTATAAATTAATTAAAAATTTTCAACTAAAGTGATAAAAACTGTATTACCTTTCCAGAATATATTTTTAAAAAAAGTTCTGTAAATAAAAATGGTGCTTGTATAGAATACTATTTGCTTTTCAAACATGATTTAATTCTTATATAACAGAAAATTTAAAAAGTGATCACCACAATTAAAAAGCGAAACTTTCATTATTTATGTTCCAGTTAAAATGGCTCAAAGAAGGGAAATTTATTTTAACATCAAATCAAAGGAAAAGGCTGTCCATAAAGAATTCAACTTTTAATAAAAACTAACTATTTTTATCGATAAAAGTACAATTGATTCCTTTTTGTCAATTTCATTTTGTTCAAATTCTGAACTAAATAAATACATAGTTCCTATGTATAACTTGTTTCTGAATAACACATTAGCATGATTTCAGGTCATCATGAATATTAAAAATATTGAATGAAAAATTATATTGCAAGGTGAAAGAAGTGTGCATTGTAAGTATTAATTTACTTGACTAATTTTTGTATCCTTTTCTAATGACTACCTCTTTCTAAACAGCCACTGTAGCTGTTTCAAACATTAAATTATGTTGTATATTTGATTGTTCTTGAGATCTGAAAGAAATATAAGTTGTTGTATAAGTATGGTTAAAAGAAATATTATCCTTAATTTTTTTTACTTACATAATGTATATGTTTACGAATAAGAAATCATAATAAGTGCAAGTGAGGGAATGAATCCACACTTTACAATTGTCACATCTAATGCTGCAATAACAATAAGTGTTTTTTTTTAATGGCAAAGTATTCTTTCGTTTCAGAGAAACTTTTATCGTGCTGCTGTCGTATCAGTAATATTTCTTACATTAATTTCCCTCATTCCATGAGATAATTCTATCCATTATTATTGTTTGCAATGGCACTAAGAACAATTGAAAAATAATTATCTAACCCTATAACTTTACCACTAGCTTCTTCATATTAGAGTAGTTGCTGGTATTAATAACTCAATGAACTCTAGCAATACATCCAAATTATCATCCTCTGTAGAATTTTTGAAAATAATCGATAATTTTTTTGGTTTCTTCATCTTATTTATATTCTTAAGCAAATTATTTGTACATGCATTAGAATATTTTTATTTTAGCAAATATTTGTCTTTTTCAGTCACAAGATATGCTAGCTGCATAGTAAGCAAAATTGTTTCTTCATAAACTTCTAACCGTGCGTTAAATATATAAAAGACATGATTATCATCAGTCATAACTACTTTTGATATTAAAGCTCTTTTAAAAAATTCTTCAAAAATAGGAACAATAATTTCATAACATATTTTGTTTGAGTAACAGATGGCAACTGGGAATCTTTCATAGTTTTCATCATTAACAACCAAAGTGGAAAGATGTATCTGTTGGTGTCATAGGTAGAATCAAACATAATTTATTTTTCATAGACTTCTAATAGTTTTAGCTAGGCATCTTTCATAATACGTAGAAGAAAATCTTCATTAATAACAGTTAATCCTTAGGAGTACTACCCACTCTTTTTTTTTTTTTTTTTTTTGTATTAAATAAGAGCTTAGTTTTTTGAAGTGAAAATGTCTGTTCTAAGCAGTTTTGTAAAAGCAGGCCTGTCATAGGGCTATGTGAGATATTCAATCTGACATTTTCACAGAAAGGGAGCTATAATATCCACTTAAGGAATTCCACTTATCATATTATGTGGATTATACAGTTGATGCAGTATATATTCAAGTATCTTCAGTATAAAATTTCGCCTTATGAGAGACTTGATCAAACAATCTCATGAAAATATAAATGTAAAGTTTGAAATATATTTTTCTTACTCTGATAGGGAGTCTGATGATTGGAATAAAGTCAATGTCATTATTTATGAATAAAGTGGTAGAAGGTGCCACGACGACATCGTTTGTGAGAATTATTTTTGCATAGGAGTAGCATAGAAAATTTAAAAGCAGAAATGAATCAACATATTACATCACGAGTGCGTGTTAATGAGAAAAAACATGACTGGCTTTCATCTAAGTAGTTAGAGAACAACACGAAGAAGCTATTGAAATAACAGTGGAATTCTAGTCTATGTATATTAGACATGATATACAAATGGCAAACTATCACTTCCTATTGAAGATTGAAAGGCATTAGTATCTCTTTTGGATATTGGCGTTCTTCCATCAAAAACTTCAGAAGATACACAAACACAATTTTGAGCGACTGAACGCTTAGGACTTGCAACAAAAAAAGAATCTTCACAAAATTTGCAAAGATATTAAAATTCTCCCCAAAAAGTTTTACACAATGAATATGCAGCTAATTTTCACTTCCAAGGGATAAAAAATGGTAAATGAATAATCGCCAGCACTAGTTTATTGTATCGCTTTGTTTTTACTTTACTAGTGCAAAACCAAGTTCCTCAAGGAAAAAAATCCCCGATCTCGAGAAATTCCCCAAACTCCTCAGCTAAATTCCTCCAATCCCTGTGATTTTAATTAATTCGTCCCGTTTTCGGTCTCCCACAGGGATGCATGGTTATCAACAGACGCTAGTGTGGTTTTCAATTAACATCACGTTTTGTACAAAAATACAGTTTGGTTCACAGTTAACATAGATATAATGTTAATAGAGATATAACAGTAGAAATTAAATTATGAGAAATGTAAAAATCAAAAACTAAAATATAAATTATGAGAATCACTTTAAAAAATAACAATAAATAAGTACATTTAAATAAAATAAATTTAACATTTATTATTTATTCAAATTGATTAATTTAATTTCGTTAAAACCATGCCAAGCATGCTTCAGCTGATTTTCTGAAAACAGCTTGACAGGTGCAGCCATCTAGTGTTAAAATAATTAATTGTTGTTGTCCTTTCAAGATTAATACTAGTCGTTTTTAAATTTTTCAAAAAATGCCATCATTATTATTAACATGTATTTTTTGAAAACTAATTTTTTAGTAATGCAGTTAAAGCAATCTTTAAACTATTTAAAGCCTTGTAATGGAAATTCTTAGTTAATTTCCAATTCAGTAATAAAATTATCAATATTTAAGTTAATTTGTGTTTTAATAAAAAAAAATATTTTCCAAATGTTAAGTCTGAAATTAGTTTCGCAATTCTAAATCTCTCAATTTTTTTTTTATCCTCAACAATATGCAGGTAATCTGTAATCACATGTTAATATTCCTCTTTGATATATTCTTCGTAAAAATTAATATTGTGTTTTTTTTTTAAATTAAAATTATCATTATAATTAAGACTTCATTTTAAATGCTTTTTTAATGTCGAACTTTTAAATGGGTATCATTTTTTTATATTTATTAAGAAATTTATTAAAATTAATCTTAGCAAAGGAAATTTTCACAAACTTAATATTTTATTTTTTTACTTTTTCAGCTCCAGATTATAATCTTTCATATAGTATTTAAGGAACAAATAGTTAGTTATATCTTTAGTCAAATGAATATATACATTCTCACGTTTATTATCATATAATAATAACTAGTCTCTGACTAAATAAATTTCTCTTATTGAATGCAGAACAGAAAAAAAGTACTTAAAGGATTTAATATTAAGATCTATCTCAAATTTATCATTAAGTTCAGTGTGATTTTTTTTTAATATCATACTTATTCATGATTTTACCCTTTCAACCTCACTTATCTAAAAAAAAGACACTTTTAATTTTTACCATCAATATTATAATAAAAATATTTATAATAATTTTGATTAGTACTTTGTAACCCATTTTTTTTTTATTACAATACGTTATATTTAACCCATATGAGTACAATACCTTACAATATTCAATAAAGTAGTTTTCACACAACAACCTATTTTTAACTTAAAGAACAATTTTGACTCAGCTCACCTCAACATTATCTAAACCATGTAAATGAATGCGACTAATTTCAATTTTATTATTATTATGCACCTTATTAAAAAATGGATAGCGTCAAACCTATGTTGATAATTTCTAACGTTGCTATATTTCAAAGCTTGATGAATGCATTTATAATTACGCATTTTGGATGCAAATATGATTAAACTTTTTTCAAAGAAAATATTTAGAATTTTTATTAGCTTGATTTTTATTGATCGTTTTACAAGATTTGTATTAAGGACGATTGCCTCAACAATCCGGCCTTAGATTAAAAAAAAAATTGTTATTTTAACAAATATTACTTTTTTCAAAATTGTTATCTGTTTTGATATGATTTAAGGTAATACGTAAATCGTAACACTTAAGTTTTATGTTTCACTTCAATCCGAAAAACACCCGGCGGGGGGCGATATATTACAACATATTTTTTTTTAAATTAAGCTCTTTAGGGGTGAAAGCAGGCATTAGACATATGTTACATATATTTTGTTTCAATCTAATCAAAAATTCACGAGAAATATATTATGACGCATTTTTGGAAATTAAGATCGTTACTGGTTAACGCAGACACCAAATACATATGCAAAAACAAGAAAATTTTTTTGAAAAGTGATCAGCTACGACATTTTGGGCTTAACTAAAACAATAGACCCTTTAGTGGCGAATAACTGAACTGAAAATTTTTGATTTTTTTAAAAATATTTTATCACTGTTTGCTTATGTAAGTAATTGGGGAAAAATCTGTTTTGATAAATCTTACATCCAAGAGACAATATATATATTATTATTATTATTAAATTACTAAGTTAATCAATGGTCAAAGTTTTGAGAGAAACATTGAATTCTTAGGTAAT
>BMAW01112048.1:0-19729 GCA_019974015.1 Nephila pilipes
CACACACACACACACACACACACACACAGACAGACAGAGAGAGAGAGAGAGAGAGAGTTTTGCATAACCTCTTTAATTTACTTTTTGGAATGATCTAATTTTTACCCAACAATGTACACTGGGTTGGTATCACGGAACATGTTTAACCCCATAATGCAGTACCTAATCTGAATATTCAAGTTTCGTTTTGCTGGATATTTAATTATCTATTATTTTTCTCTAACTGTTTTTCTTTCTTTTGTTTTGTATTATTCTATTTTTCTTAACTGTCTTTCTGTTAATTTTGTTGCTTTATTATTAATTTATTTGTTTTATCGTACATACCCACATGCACCAATTTTGAATTAATCTTCAGTCTTCGTCCCGTACTCACAATTCATAAATTTATGTCATAAAAGCAACAAAAATATAAATTTTATTAAATTACTCTATGTAAAGTTTTGATAAGAACAGATTTAGACACAAAAGTGTCGACTTCATAAAAGTAATTATTATATTATTCATTAAAATATTAGAATTAAAGCAAGTGATAATATGACAAAGTAATGGAAATTTGATTTATTTGATTTTTCATATTCTCCTTCATTCGTTCACTCCCTCATTCTTGTACTCATACTCCTTCCCTCCCTCACTTTATCTCTTATTCTCCATTTACTCATTCGCCTACTAATTTACTCATTAATCCAATCAATCATTCATTCATTCGTTCACTAACAATATTCCTTCCCTCACTTTTACTCTCCTTCCTTTATTCATCCCCCTACTAATTTACTCATTCATTCCTTTACTCACAATCCTTCCCTCTCTCATTTTTACTCTCAATCTTCATTTACTCATCCACTTACTAATTTACTCATTCATTCACACTTCCCTTCACTCAATTACTGGCTTATTTCCTCTCTCATTCATTCATTCATTCATTCATTAACTCACTCATTCATTTACTCTTTCACTCGCACACTAACTCATTCATTCACTCATTTATTTACTCACCTTAACCATTCCTTCGTTCTTTCATTAACCCCTTCTCACTCCTTATCTCACTTCCTCATTGCTTCATTCACTTACTGATTCATTCATTCACTCACTCATTTATTTCTTTATTCATTCGCTCAATCATTTATTTTTATTCGGTAATTGTAACCAGAAAAGGTATTCAGAAAGCACTGTATTTTGAAGTGTTAGGGCGACTCTTTTGTCGTTGTCTAAAACAATAGCCCCATTGAGTGGCTAATAAATTGTCAGGAGCAAAAAAATAGATAATAAAATTTAGCGTGAATGCATAGCGGTATGGAGGGGAAAAATGCCAAAAACCTCTCTCTCACTCACTAATATTGTAATTAAAAATTCATATGAAATCCATTTATTACTATCTTGCCCATTTCTGTTTTAAACTTTTAAAGCACCCTCAACTTTTTTTTTTTTTTTTTGGGGGGGGGGGGGGGGGGATCAAGAGTGTGGATTTGTATAAAATAAAGTAGCGAACCAACCATTCAACACTAAGTTTTATATCAGATTTAGTCTCAAGCAAAAACTCGCGTGGCTCCGTTATTTTTTAACCGATTTCAAAAACTCAGATTGCGTTAGAAAACTTATTTAAATATGCATCTTTTGAAAGGAAAAAATTGGAAAAAAAAAAAAAATTGTTCGTTCTTCTGGAAAACTTGAAACAAAAGTGAACAAAAAAAGAATTCTTTCTCCCCTGAAACATATTACCAAAAATAAATTAGAAAAAAAAAATTGTATTCAAAACATACTTACGGCTCCTTTCACATTTGGGAATCACCCTAAATATTGGAGTTATACGATCAACAATGTGGATTGCATAAAGGACAAATAAATGAATAAACTTTCAATTTCTTACATTAGATAATATTCGATTTTATAATAAATTTTATATTTATCTATCTGAATCTATCCATGAAGTGGGGGAACCATTAAATAATATAAGATTATTTTATGTTTGTGAATTTCGAATCGAAAGGCTAAGAGTTGATATTTCCGATTAACAATTAATTAATTATAACGAGGTCTCCACCCTCGACAAAAGGACCTCTTTAAAAGTTGATAGAACTAGGTGATAGCATTCAATAGCACTTGACTTCGATCAAGTGTTTAAATGCTCAAACAAATTGGAATTTGGATCATTATTTTGACATGAAAATGTTTGTTATTCGATGGTTATTTCGAAAATATCTTACTGCATTCTTTAAAACTCTAAAGAATTTTTATTTTCCAAAGCAAACATTCTTTTGTACAAAAGCGTTGCCCAATGTTAACAACAAAAAGAATAAAAACAGTCGATTCTGTCATTAATATCAATTATTAAATCAAATATTAAAATAAGAGCAAAACGATAAATTATTAAAGTGAACAATAACATTCTGTCTTGATATCAAAATAGAAGCAGACGATGAAATATGAAATTAAACATATCTTACAAAAATACCTTAGCAAATTAAATGTAATTATTATAATTATAATGTCATTCTTTTGAATCTAACAACACATATCTTTTATTTTATACGCACGCACTTTCGTTGACGCCATTTAATCAAAACAGCAAGATAGCACATGTTAATAATCAACGAATAAAAAAAAAAATTGAAAAGCCAAGATATGAATCATAAAATAAGCATGTGTGTAATATTAATACACAGTGCAAGGAAAAAAGAATTAGAGATAACAGTTTTCATCCACAAATACCAGCAGCCTTAGTTGGAACAGGGCTCAGTGAACCTGTTTTTAGAAAGAGCCCATAGTAACATTTTTAGGCAAGCAAACTCGAAAATATTTCTATGTTCATGGGCAATTCTACTCACAGAACAACAGCAAAAAAAAAGTTTCATTTTTCTTATTAGCAAATGATACTTTATGTAATATAGTTGGACACAGTGAATTTGAAGTTTTACTACAGCTCCCTTTTTATTAAGTACAGATTAATTTTTTTCAAATGACGTTAGGACTTCTTATTAAGAACAAAAATTACGACCTTTTTTTTCTTTTTTACACACCGTGGGATAAACACGCCATAGAATTTCAATTAGCAATGACAAACTTATATTTCGAATGAGAGAAATTAGAAAAATATATAAAAAGAAATATGAATAGTTCATGTACACTAAAAACAAGCAAAAAAGAAGCGCAAAGGTAGAGTATAAATTTTTTGCAAAACCAGAACTGGAAACAGCAAAAGAGATATGGGACGGAAAACCTTAAAAAGCATCCGAAAATATACGAGCAGAGACCTGAATCGAAAAGAGGAAGCGATGGATCCTCATTTCTTGCAAAGTTCTCGCCGCTTATCCTAAAAGAAACACGGCAACGAAGCAAAAGCTGAAAAGACGATGACAAAAGTCCTAGCGAACAGGGAGAACTTTAAAAAGAAACCGAAACGCTTGGGATATTTCAACACAATCTTGCAACATTTTGCATTTGAGTGCTATCCCACAAAGTAGGCAAAAATATCGCTTCAACATTATTAGAAAAATCTTACAAACATGGGGGGGGGAAGTAAATAAACTGTCTTTACGTAAAACGATGCTGCTGCCATCTGTTGGTGATGGTGGCAGAAAAAAGTACCAAAATAAATTAACATTTTTTTTTGGAAGGAATATAATTCCAGCCACTTTCAAGCAACAGCGATGACCTCCAAAATATTTGGAGCGATACAAATAACTGTGTGGATTTGCATAGCAGACAAACATTCAAAATTTATATATAAGATAATAATTTTCTTATGAAAAATCCAAGAAAATATTCATTTTCTTTTTAATAAAATAATTGATTTTTAGACAGTCTTAAAGAACCCACTCAATCCCCACCAAAACATTTATTTTTTCAGTGACTCTAGTTGTTTCTTATTGTTCTATCCTTCTATACTCAAATGGATTAATAAACGTTTAAAAAGATAGAAGGTGATTGGTTGATGTATGAAGGATACGGGGTTGCAAATGCTATTACCCAAAAAACAGAGGTTTGCAAGTTATATTAAATGTACTTGTATGAAATTATTACAAAAATAAATACAAGAAAGAAATTTCAATAAAACTAAATTATGAATTAGACGCTTGAAGCTCTTTCTGGCTAAATAAAAATTTCACGTTTGAAAAAAAAGATTGCAAATGAATTCTCAAATTCGCGGTGCAATTTTTTGTCTGTTTCTATATTTATTTTTTTAGGAAATCCAGTGTTGAAAATCTGACATAACACTAATAGGGCGAGACAAAAGAAATTTTAGAGTTTTTTTCTGCTAAATCTGGGTACTCTTGACGACGCGACAACGAAAATTTCATCAGTGGTATTGTCTTGTATATATTTTTGAATGATGTTTCACACGAGAGCTCAGTAACAGATTCAACATCCGAATCCAACAATTCTGTATCGGTTTCCTTGTTAAATATAAACGAATTCTTCGCCCATCCTTTGTTGCTCCTGATTGAAGAAAACATTTTTTCAGATTAGTCACCAGCCCGGCAAACACTCCTTTATAGCAGCAAAATTCTTAACTGGAATACTCATTCTGCTATTCCATCAGTTTTGTAAAAACTTTCTAATTACCTTCTTTCGCAAGACGTAACCTCAAACTGAGTTTTTTTGTAGCAGTTACAATATTTCTTTGATTTTAAAAACAGTAACATTGTTACTTTATAAGGTCAGTTTAAATCATAGAAACTAATCAAAAATATCATAAGGATATTATTCCGCATCGCTAATTATGATGGTGGCCACAGTAGCCTAGTGGTCATGGTCGTGAATTCGCGACCGGTATTGTTTTCATAGAGTCGTAGCTTCGAACCCTGATGCCACTAAAAACCCGCCATGTAGCGAGACTGATACACTAAATCTGGTGGAGGTCCCAAGTCTTCCCATTGCTGAGGTGTGGAAATTTAGAGAGGAAGGTGCCGGCTCAGATGTTATTCTCGTCACTTGACCGAGGCTCAAAATTAGGAGGTCCATCGCCAATAGTCTTCGAGTTGCCTCCAAGTGCGACGTCAATAATCAATCAATCAATCAATTGCGAATTGTGATATCATTAAACGAAGGTGAGTATGAGGTGTTTGTCCATCATTATTCGACTCTTGAGCCATATTTGAATTTGATATATTAAACCTAAGTGACAAAAGGGAAATTGAGAAAACACGAGTCGAGACATTATTTATTATAAATGCAGACTAACCAAGATCGCTCTCTTTAGAGTTCCACTCTAACTCCCAATCCTAAACACTGAGAGAAATATGAAATCTCTTACCAATCTACTCGTTGTTAATTTCAGGACTATCTTTTATAGTTATTAATGTGGTCAGTAGAATTCACTTCAATCCTCATAACAAACAGAATAACTAGAAGCTTAGTAACAATGCTCGCCCGCGCGCGGGCTATCATTCCTTATCTTCTATCTCTCTTCCTTTCCCGTTAATTGCATATCATTTATATATAATTAAATCTATATCACTTCACTTCATTTCTATCTTCCTCTAATTTACCCAATCACGTTACATTTTGGTTGGGGAGAAGTTATCATTTCATGCAATTAAACTTGATATAAATTAGTAACCTTAACCTTTTACTAACCTTAGGATATAAATTTCCTAAGGTTAGTAAAGAGAAAATTGCGAATAGCCCAGCGTCCCATTTAGATCAGGTAACCCTTTTTTTCTTGACTCAGTATCACGTCGCGAACACCATTTGAAAAATCATGGCGTTTCGTAAGGGGGAAATCGGGCACCCTTTTACATCCCGTCCCTGTAACTTTGGGACGTATTTCCTTCATTATTCTACAGCCATTTTAAAGTCTGTAACTCCGTAATTTAGCGTTACCTTTCTTTATACTATTAAACGGTGGCCAGATGGCGCCCCTTTTTATTTTTGGGTTTGAAGACAAGCGCGCACACTATGAAAGAGAGAGACTTTTAGCAGAATGATGAAGTATGTTCGTGAAACTGAGTTATATATATGTTTTGTATCCTGTCTTGCGTTGTGGAACGTGTCGAATATTAAATAACATTTGTTCCTGAAACCATCCCGGCTCTTCATTATTTTGTCCTGAAATAATAACAACATTGGAGGGATACAAGAAATGAAATAGTCAATAAGTTCAAAATTCTAATTTAAGATACTTAAGAGAAAGAAAATACGGTCTATTATCTGTCAAAGGATATATGCAAGATAACTCTATCTCTCGAATCCCTTTTTACTCAGTTAATACTAGTTTATATTTTAATAATAAAGTCTTAGCTTACCAAATCACTCAGTCCGATTCAATATTCTTCGATTATTACAGATTCGACTCCTATTATTATGATCATGGCTAACTTGTAATTACTATAAATATAAACAATTAATTACGATGATTCATTAAAATCTACAAGATCTATCAGTTTGTTTTTATCCTATATTTCTCGTCTCTTTGATGGAGTGATTGATAGGTTTACAATCACTATATACAGCAACCTATTACCCCACCTCTTTCTCCTCTTTCCTTTTAATTTTATTTCATTTATATATATGACTATCCTTAACTAAATTAATTACAGTTCTTATATTTATCAAATTTACCAAATAGCGTTTCATTTTGTTTTTTAATTTAATTTTGCATTCAATTGAAATTACCCAATAGTCCCCGAGCTCAGTGAAAAAAAACTTTCGAATATGCAAAACGTCACAATTTGATTGCGGTTCTAAAGATCAGCCCCGATGGTCTTTGCGTAAATGTAAAATGAGATCTACAGAATGACGTTAATTAAATGATATTGACCTTAATGATCAAAGCAAATAATTTTTGCCCCGAAAAAATAGTAGCAAAACTCATTAAACCTTTTCCTTTTTGTTTATTTCTCTCCAAAATTAAAACTTACAATTCACTGACTGATGTCATAAAGTAATAGTTCCAGAATAAAAAAAAAAAAACTCCTTCCACTGCATACGAACGAGACTGTTCACAATTAAACAAACACAGACCCTCTCTTCTTTTCCATCATCGCTAAAAATTTCTAATATCTCACGGAAAGAAGCTAACTTATAACTACTGGCGTCAAAACGCTTTGAGTGACAGAAATTACCCCCAGGATCTCAATAAGAGACGACTCAAACTTCTGAATGTAAATACATACATAAATAGAGGAATTTTTGCTCGAGTTTGTTTTTTTTTGTAAGTAAAAATGTCACCGAGTATCTACGAAAAACTTTCTGAGATGCTGCCAGGGGCGACAAGGTTGTTTATCGTTCGACGTGTCGAGTAGAAGGAGGAACGTGCGCGGGAACGTCGAATAACCATTTTATCAGGTGTAACACGATTGAGACGTTTTGGTTCGATCGAAGAGTAATTCCTAGAGAAGTAACGATTCCGAATGAATTTTCGAACGCGAAATCGTGTCTCACCTCGGGATGAAATTACACTTTTTGAATTTTTATTCCTCTACGATGCAAGTCGCTCTTGTACTTAAAATTTGACCTAATTTTCAGAGTCTGAACGCTTTTACATAAATAATATTTGGTTAAGATGATATGCGAGGACGTTCAAAAACTACACGAATCAGGAATGGGTTAGTCAGTAACTGTGATTGTGAATTCCAGAGTGGGGAGAGGGAATTTATAAACAACAAAAAATATCGCTGGGAAGGGATGAGGTCTGGGGAATATGAGGGATCGGCACGAAATATTTAAACATTTTGCTACACATTGTTAAGTTTTTGTTGCTTTCTGAATGACTTTGGACAGAGTGATGTGATTGTTTAATAACATCGCACTGAAAAGCAACACTGGGACTAATGGAGATGAACCTCGTAATTTTGAGTCTCAGTAAAGTGATATGACTCTTTCCCCTCCATACTTTCCCATAAGCCAGCTGGAGGATTTGAGACCTTGACCAGATTTAACGTGCATCAGCACCATCACTAATGCGGATCATTAGTGGCTGGAACCCACGACTCGACGAAAGCAACACCGTCTGTAAGTCCGCGACCGTGACCGCTAGGCTTCTGCAGTCAAATGACTTTGGACAAAGAAATAAATTTCATAGTTTGTACCAACTTTTTTTTTACTGTGATTTAGTTTTAAAAGTAGTGTGTAGTTTTAAAACTTCTTGAATATTACTAAGAAATATATAACTATCATCTAAGTAATAATATCATCTATGTATTACAATTAACATGTTGAATGTAAACTGTAACATGTTAATGTGAACGAAACTGTAACACTCTAATGTGAACGAAACTGTAACACTCTAATGTGAACGAAACTGTAACACTCTAATGTGAAATAAACATATTGAAAGTAACATGTAACACGCTAATTGCACATGGCTTTCTAGTCTGACCAACATGAATTTCTCATTATTCGCTGACTATTTTAATGAAGTATTAATTACAACAGACAAGTTAATTTATGTACGAGTCTGCTGAAAAATTCTTGACATGATAATAATCTAATAATCTTGACATGAATTTAAAAAAATGCCGGGAAATGTTAGGGTCAAGAAAGGGTTTTGTAAAATATGCTAAGGAAAAAATTGGAAAAACCTAGGTAGGCTAAAGGCCATCAACTGTACTAAAAAGTTGTAACATACTGTGGAGACTCGATTGGTTCATCTTTATTACTAAATGGGCGTATAATTCACCCTATAACAAAAAAAAAAAAAAAAAAAAAAAAAGAAACCCGACGCACTAAGAAGGTGTCATCCGAAGGAGACAAAAATTGGCGGATGGGAAAATTATGTACATAGTGGAAAATGATTAAAATTTCAGAAACATTGATTTATTTATTTCCGAGTTACATAGTTCGAAAGTAACGAGCTCAATAAGGTACTGACCCACCTCTAGCCTGGATGCAAGCTTCCACACGACGTGGCATAGAGTGATAAAGCTCCCCGATGGTCTCCTGCAGTATTTCTTGCCAAATTTACTCCAATTGTCGGGCTAGGTCATCAACATTCCTTGGTAGATGCAGTCGCCTTCCCATCATATCCCAGATATGCTCAATTGGAGAGAGATATGCCTGGCCAAGGAAGTGTTTGACAAGCTGTAAGGCAATTCATAGCAACATGTGCCGTATGTGGTCTGGCATTATCTTGCTGAAAAATAAGGCCAGAGTACTGCAAAAGGAACGGTATCAAAACAGGTCTCAGGATGTCGTCGACGTACCGTTGTGTTGTAAGTATGCCTCTAATGACGGCCAAAGGGGTCCGGCTATCAAGGGAAATGGCACTCCAGACCATAACTCCTGGTTGAGGGCTTTTGTGGCTTGCAGTAGTGAAGGCAGGATCGGCACGCTGCCCTGGGCGTCTCCAGACACGTCTTCAATGATCGTCAGGACACATTTTGAAGCGGGCTTCGTAACTAAACACTTTACGTCCCCAGTCAGCATCATACCAACCTGATCGAGCCAAGCACCACTGTAATCTGGATCGACAGTGTGCAGGCGTGAGTGTCTGGGGGCTTAGCGGTCGGAATGAGCGTAGATTTCGTTCTATCAGCCATCTGTGAATGGTCATGGTGGACACTTGTTAACGGGTCACCCATCTGATGGTTGATAACAATGAATCAGGTGCTGTGACAGTTGATCTGATAATCACTCTGTCCTCCCGATCTGATGTGGCCCTAGGTCAATCGCTACCATCCTGACGCTGAAATCTGCCATTGGCCACCCATTCTTGCCAGTATCTCCTAATCGTCGCATCCCTTCGACCCATGTGACGAGCGATTCTCCGACTTGCTCTACCTGCCTCTTTCAATATAATGATACGATCTCTTTCAAACTCTGACAGTTACTCGTAATGAGCTCGAATTATGTGGCGAGGCATTTTTTCAGTCGTTGAAAGTTATCCTAAATCGTAATGCAACAGAAAATGTGACCATCAGATGAATAATCGCTTCTTATATACACCAGTTGAATGTGCAGTTCCGATGTGCTGTAGCTCCCGCTATTCAGTCATTGGACACCAAATTTTAATCATTTGCATGTTCGGTCCAAATCTCTTTGCGTACGAAATTTCATTACAATCGAGCAACTCCTTCTTGGTGCGTCGATTTTCTGTTATAGAGTGTATTTAAGCTTACATGTTATATAAATAAATAACATTATTTTTGTATGCTAAGTTTTGAATTAATTTCTTCACACCAATTTTAATAACGCTGGTAATATTGAACATGATACATTGCACATTTACTCGACTTACGTGTTTCTAATAATCTTGGCTTCTCCTGTCATTGGTACCCCGTGGTGCTACGAGCAAACTCAGTGCTGGTCAAAAGTGACCTCCCCTCCATGGTATTCAACGTGCAAAATAGAAGTATCTCAAAAATAATTAGTGATAGTTCCATTAAAAATATGACGCACACATGCATTTAAAATAAACACCAAAAATAAATAAATAAATTTACGAAATCCAACCAGAGAATTTACTCAAGGTCTTATGTGTTACACCTCATTATACTGCAAAATGTGCAAGGAAAAAGTTAAATAAATACTCTTACAGATTGCTTGTACTTAACAGCACTTTAATTCGAGTTTAAAGTAATATTATTAATTATATTATAAAGGGAAATATATGCAATGTATGATAAATTTCTTATAATCTAATAACTGTGCTACGACACGTGGCATTACACTTTACATATATTTCTACCAAATAAATATTTCAATTATTAATGATATAAAAAGAAAGATAATTAAGAGATAAGATTACAGGTTTTATACAAACGTTTTGTATACAAGATATGACTATTAAAGCCAATTATCCAACTTTGGTTTGGCAGCAAAACACTAAATCAGTATCAAATTTGCTTTGGCACCATTTTACAAATGTTACCACTCAATAAAATAAAATGAAAATCATTTTGTGAAAACAAAAACATGATGTTAATGTTTCAACATGACGACACAAAAACGCACAGTTCTAAAGATGGTGATATTTTAACCTCCGAGAATCTCAAGATCCGCTAATTACAGCCAAAATGCTTTGTAATTTTGAGCCACGATCAAATGTTGAGGTCCTCACCTGAAGTAGCGCTCCATTTTCCTCATCCACACCAATACTTTGAAAAGGCCTCTTAGGACGCACTATATATGTCAGGAAGTAAACATTTATTTCCCCCCAGATGTTAGAAAAAATAAAAGTCATTTACTTAAACTTAAATTTTTGAAAAAAAAAATCATGGAAACACGACATAGGTATGACAATATTTCTAACTTAAATATATAATATAAAAATTCATCCCACTATTCAATTGGATAAGAACGAACCGTTTTGTAAAATAAAAACACCAGAAATCTATTTTGATTCTTTTCAGAATCATATGAGCGTACTTGAATTTGAATTACCTTATTACCACAGCATGCCTCAAACCTGATTAATGTATGTTTTTGATTTCAGTAAAAGGAAATCTTATATTAAATACGTTTCTGTTACAATTGGCTGTGTAAAACTATATTATAAATATTTATTAAACTTGTCTAAACAACCTGTACTTATTCTGTCTCACTAAAAACGATTGTTTACAAGGTTTTCAGTAATTTTTCGCTCCAACTGATCAAGCATAAATATATTTTATGAGAATCAGACATGTCAACGATCTTTAAACTAATTTTGATAGAAGTGCATTTATTTTGCTACAAAAATTCCACCAAAAAATGATATAGACTGAACAGACGAATTTGACATAAACTACAAGTATAGACGAATTTGCAGTTATATTCAAAAATATAAATTAATACTAGTGAAATGAAATGTAAATATTGCTTAGACTATTTTGTGTTTCTTAAATGTCAAAAAGATTTCTTAGAATTGTATCATAGAATTTCTTTTCTTTTTTATTTATTGAAATAACTTTGTCATAATTTTGGAAGGACTGGTTATAGAGTAGAATGTACAACTAAGTATTTTAGGAAGATGTTTTTGTTTGTAGTATATATGTATATATATATATGAGCTTCATAGATAATCAATATCCAGAATAAAAAAACTAGAATTTATATTTAAGGGATTCCATGACATTTTGGAACTTTAAATATTATTGCTTCTTCCAAAGCAATATTTCCCTAAGCAATAGCATCTAACAAATTTTCAAAATATATATTTACATGTCTTGTAAAAATTTAACTCTTCTAACATTTCAGAAACAGAGGGTACTGAACTATTCAACTTATTTATATGATTTTTCAAAACAATAATTTAAAGCTTATGAAAGCAATATTTTTTTTTTTTTGAATAATGAATTATTTTTCTACTGTTTGAGGGTTTTTGTGTACATTTCCTTTTTCAAAACCATAATAGCATTATTTAAATTAATGAAAAGAATTTAATTTGATGTTATAGGCTTGAAGTTCGATAACTAATAATAATCCACTTGCCTATTACCTTATATATGTCGTCAATTGATTTTTAGCAGTCATTTGTAAAAATAACTACTTCTTACATTTTTAGGATTTGAATATATCTCAATATAGTAAGTGTCCAATCTCATAAACATTTTTATATCACTTCAAGGAAATCGAGAAGTGCCATCCCCACGGTGTGGACACAGCGAGACCGCGAAAGCACCTCTTTCTGCTGCTCGTCAGAATTCAGCTATTACAGAACTGACTATAGCAGTTGACGCTAAGGATTTCTCAGGAAAATTTGTTCTATCCCCCCCGGTAGAGTACGTGGGAAAAAAGACAAAAAGGGAAAGATGATTGAGAGAGCCTGAGACATAAACAGGACGAGAGAATTTAAAGGGATAGGCATTTTTTATTGGGCGAACAACGTAACTCACACAGGGAAATAGTTGATATATTTCCCTGACGATTTCTGCGTGAAGATTAACTCTATTAGTGAATATTTCCCATTATTAATAATTGTTTAAATTAGAATAGTCATAAATTAAATTTAGTTTATTACTAAACAGTTTCCTAATTTACAAGGCGCGAGACCCCACACCTCTTTTAGATGTACATTAATACACTTAAACATTAATTATAAGGTACACTTATGTGTACTATAAATAAGTACACATAAGTGTTTACATAGAAATAGTTCTAATCCTACATATACAGGTTGTATGAAAGGCGTAAAAAGTCCTGAAAGTTATTTAAGATAGATTTATATTTTTCAAAATTATTAAACGTTTCAAAAGACGGATATTCTTAAGGTTTTGTTGGAAAAGAAAAAGAATTTCTAGGGAAATTCAAGGGGAAAAAGGTTCCACCGAAATTTGGTGAACAAAAAGTGAATTTAATTCTACAATCCCAGTTATATTAACGTATTAATTTCATAAGATATTTATGGTGTTTATTATCATTATTTTGATTCACAAAGGATTTATTAAAATTAATTAAGTATTTCTGTATTATTTATTTTTGCTTTTATCAAGAATATTTAGATAACTTTTAAATTTTAATGATAAGTTAAACCAAATACTTAAGGTAATTAAGACGCTAAAATATTAAAAATATGTTTTTTGCTTGATTTTGTCGGTTAATAGGGAGCACTTAACTGAATACCTAGATGTACTATTTACGAAATTTGTTTAATTGAATTATGTGCGTGTGGTTGATTGATTGTTTATTAACATATTGCTCTTAGATTAAACACGTGGGCTATAGGCGAAGAACCTCGTCATTTTGAGCCTTAGTTAAGTGAAGAGGACGACACTTGAGCTGGCACCTCTCTTTCCAAATTTCCACACCACGCCAACAAGATGACTTGAGATATCGACCAAATTTTGCGTGTATCAGGTACACTTGATAAACTGAACATTTTAAAACTGTACTTTTAAAAATTGTAAGCAAACGTGCTGCCCCATAGAGAAAATATATGTATTTGAATTTTTGAAAAATAGATTTTTATGATTATGGTATTATTTCCAATAGTTTTCTGATATGCACTCACAGACATGACACAATATTTGTAAACAAAAGTACAGGAAATTTGAATAGTAAAATTAAAATTTTAAAATTTTTTTGTTCAACTCAATTTTTGAAATTATGATTATGTTCAGTATATGAAATATTACGTCAATGAGTTCTCTGAAAATTATTGAAGTTATAAAGATAATTGATTTAATACAAGATTACCGAAAGGTAAGTACATGAACTATAAATGGGAATGAAGCGATTGATTGCTCATAAATAATTATTTATGTAAATAAACAGATACTTAAAAACATACTTTGCATAAACAGATACTTAAAAATACAGATACCTCAATGTTGACGTATGAGTTCCATTTATTTTAACGCAAAAAGTGAGGATTATTTAAGTAAGTAAGTTCATTTTTCCTTGTCAAAGGCGTCTTATTTACCTCAAAATTAATCGATATTTTATAAAATACTCAAAGAAGTTCTGTCCCTAAGATCGTGATTAAAGGGTCTTGGGACTCTTAACTGTTATCCGTGAAGGCAAAAAAAAAACACACACACACCATATTTCCAACCAATATAACGTGTACATGAAACAAAGCAGTAATTTTACACTTTTGCCAAACAATATTCATATATTGCGAGGTGTGTCTATTAAATATCGAGACCGACACTGCTACAGAAGAAGTACGCATACTCCAGCGTACGACCGCTGTTTAGCGTGAAGCCTTCTTTTTAGAATGCAGTGCCTCTTACTTCTGTAAACAAATCCGCAAAGCCGTAGCCTTCGTTCGCATTTGGTTTAGTTTTTGTTTCGAGAAATTTTTGGCTCACATATTTTTTCAGAAAAAATATGTGAGCAACGTATTGTTGTGAAATTTCACGTAAAACTTGGAAATACCGTTACTGAAACATAATTTATTGAAAGAAGTGTATGCAATGCATATTTATAGCGTGCACGTGTTTTTGAGTGGCTTAAGGTATCCGTGTACCTTTAAAACGTCATTTTTGTCAAACAGTTCGGTTTTCTAATTTTAATGTTAGTTTAAAATTCAAACTGTTTTCTTTCTAACAGTGTTTGAATTCTGCTTATACCTTATTTAGAACTTAAGTTACAGGGATTTGAATTTTACTCGGTAGCTAAATTTTAATTGCATTTGAAAGTTTGTTTTTGATTTTTCTCAAAATGAGTTTTCTCGACATATTCACATATGGCAACGTAGATATCACAAAAAGCTACGAACCAAATTAATTTAAATTTTGTAAGTATTTTCTTCATATAGTTTTTAAGAACCCATACTACTTTCATGACTGTAAAATTGATACGTTTTTTTGTAAAAAAAAGTATAAATCATGTATTGCTATAGCTCTGAAAGTAATGGTAGTATCGTTAAACTTTCCACACCAAAATATAAAGAAAAGACGGGGCTCTAGACTTTCGACATTTGTTTCAAAAATTGAAAATTTTGAAATTTAAGGATTTTGAGACCTCTTAGTTTCAAATTTAGGTCTATTCAGTTGCAACGATATATAGACTAGATTTTATCTATTCTATATCAGAACCACCCACATCAAATTTATTACAGCTCTTATTCTACTGCGATTTTGGTAAACAAGGGACAAATAAGCTCACTGGAACATGAATTTAATTTTGGCAACAGCTATCGAAGCCAATTAACGCTTCGATGGCCTTTCATAGGGTCGCCAATCGGCGAGCATTTGTGGGTGGATTATTGCTTTCATGAGTGGAGCTTCCCTTAACACTTGAACAATCCATTGCTTATGAAGAGTATTATTGGAACAGAATTCAGCGAGGGAACACTAGGGAACCTTTCTCTTGGTTATTGGCCACTAATTTTATTTATTTAGCTCAACTCCTTTCATCATAGGAATAGGTTTCAATATTAAAAATAATCATATCTTTAGGTATGGGATTCGAGATAATAATGTTTTAGAAACAATAACTTATACATAACCTCCTCAGACTCAAGGTCAACTTTGAACCATAAATTTAAAAATAATTTGTATCAATCGGTTCCAAATACATGAAAAAGTACTGAAAAAAAATGTAAAAAAAATATTTTAATTTTTATTTTTGAGAAATTAAATATCTCCTGGAGGAGACATTGGCAGAAAGTGACATCATAATGTTAATTTAAAATATTTCTCTAATCTTAATTTAATGAGTAATTCATAATAATTATTATCATAATGAGCATAGTGTAAAATTTTAATCACAAAATATTCCTGTCCGAACTGTTTGCAGAAGAATCCTAATTTCCAAAATTTATCATTCGTCTCTCTTTCTCTCTTATACCAATAAATAATTTCTCTATTTTAAGCCCAATACATTCTAATTCTGGGAAATTTTAAATTAGACATAATTATACTGATCATTAGTTATGTTTCATTTCATTTTCTGACAGATACAGATTCTTTCCTGTATCCTTTAAATATCTACATTTGGTGAATTCAGTTAACAATTAAAGATTATCAATCCGAGCTGAAATAAATTCAATAACTTTAGTTCCAAATCGAGTGATTTTGATAGCCATTGACCTAATGTCTCCTACAGGTGACACTGCATTCTAAATCAGAATAATGAATAAGAAATTAATAATGTTTTATATAAACAGTAAGTTTAAGGAGTTCAACAGTGTATTTAATAATTTTTTATTACACAAATAATAAGAAATATGGACACTTAGAAATACGCAAGAGTATAATTTTCTTCTTCTCGGAAAACACCATTTTCATTTTACCATAAATAAGCTACGAATGCAAAATATTCACTAAAAATCTTTTTTTTTTCAGAACTACCATCTATTAACAAATAATTAACAAACTCTGGGTACCAATGACGTTTTTAATTTAACTTGTCGGCATTTTTTTAAAGTGTTGTTTATTGTCTGTCGCTGGGACTGAGGAGTATAAGCTTTGCTTATTTTGCTTTTTTGCACTTTTATTATTTTGCTCTTTGTATCAGTTTTGGGTAATTTTTTCTTCGATAATTCATCTACTTCCTGATAAGTTAGAGCGTCGAAATTTCGCACACAATCTCGGTTTGGATGAAAATACAATATTCAATTATAAAACTACAAATAATTTTTTTCTTCCAAAAAATGTTGAAATCTTTTTTTAAAAAAAATTCAAATTTTTTTTTCCTGAGTTTTTAAAAAAGTAATTACAGACAAAAAAGTAGAAAATCATCGGATCGAAAACTCTTCGCTTTTTTTTTCTCTTTTATTTATGATCCTGATAAACTGTCATTTTTAGTACATTTTCATTTAATTTCTAACTGATTGAAAAAAAAAAAAATTTTAATTTTTATTTCTTTTTAATTCTTTTGTAAGATAAAAATGTTGGAGTTTAAATTTATATGCGAGTATATATATATTATTCATAAAAATATTAATAAGAAACCAAGTAGCTATTTTTAACAAATATATAAACGGGAGCCATATTAATTTTTTTTTCAAAAGGTGCATTAAGACTAATTTTAGGAGAGCGTTATGACTCCTGTGTCTTACGACCATCCAGTGAAAGTACGAATTTGTACGTCAAAAGATGGTGCTGTTACCTTTTTAAAAAATGTTATAAGGAAAGTTTATTTATAGAATATGTGATGGCTATTCATATCTAGCTTATTCAGACTCAAATAAAGACTCGGTTAATAACAATAGCTTTATATTTACTACTTTCAAAGAAGTTCCAATTTACTGTTGTCAAGGTCATACCACAGCACTAGTATCCCTTCATAAATATCTCTGTGGAAAAATACTGTAGATCTTTTTCTTCATACTATCCAAAAAAAAAAAAAAAAAAAAAATACCTCAACCATTTATAAATTATTTAAAATACTTTCTCTCAATCAAATTATACGTTCGATGTAAATACCTTCCTTCCGTACTGCTCTCGTTCCATACCGGAAATATACCGGTTTCCCCCCTCCCCCTTTCGATATCTTCTGTTAAAACAAAGCACTCTCGTTCATTATTCTCTCTTTGCTTTCCAAGCTCTAATTATTTTCCATTTTGTAAAGCCAATTCTGGTTCTGCAATTACTAGCTCAGGTGTTGTCCTCGTCACTCGAGCGAGTTTCAAAATTACGAGGTCCATCTCCAATAGGCTTCGTGTTGTATCTAAATGCTATGGTAATAAACAAACAAAATCATATCAAATTGATAAAATAGAGGTGAAGCATTTTCTTCAAAAGCATACTAAAATAGTGCACGTTTTATTATTAATATTTCTCTTCGGTGGAATTATATTGTACAAAAATGCGATCATAATTAGATGACTAAAAGGTTTATCAGCTACATTCCTTATGTACATGGATATTTTTTTAAAACACATGTTGACTAATAGATCTCGTAATGAATTACATTTTTGTACAACTTTTTTCATTGTGAAAAAAATATTCTTGTATAAGTGTTACTTATCATGAGTAAATTATTTTCAATTTTATTTAAATTTTTATATTCAAAATACAATTTATTTTCACACGCAATATACAAGACTTAAATAAAATATCTCATGAATCTTTAAGTGTTTTAAGAAGAATTTTTCAGAATTTTTTAGTTTAAAGAATAAATTACCTGTATACCGGTTTTGCTTAAAAACCTTACCGAGTATTACCGGTAACACAGAAAGTCGGTAAACATGTACAATCTCTAGTCTTTCAACTTTTCTTTTAATGTATGCTGTAACTCTTGATATTTTCTTTTATTTGAATTAATAGCACCATATAGGTAAAAGCAGAAATGATCCGGAAAGGAGAAGATACCACGTAAAAGATCACCTACCTGACCACTCATCCTCGTTTCCGGCATTTGATGGGAGTGAAGGGTAAAACATGTAGTGAAATAAAAAATGATGAAAGGGGTCATCTTTTCTTACCTTTTACATTGCGGTGTCGGTAGTGATTTTTCATCGCAAATGACGGGGGAGCAAATTTCCTTTGTGCGTGGGTGTGTGAACTATCACGGAGAAGAAAGATGCTTCCCCTTCGCATTCTTTTTCGGTAAGGAACGTTGTTCAATCACTAGGATCGTCGAAGCGAAAATTTAAAGTAATAAGAAACATCGAAGTTTGTCCCATATTTAGAAATAGAAAAAAAAAAAAATAATAAACTTGATGCAGGTATCCTATGTGGAGGCTGTTTCGAGTATTTTACGAGGGTCGTTGTATAAATCTTTAGAAAAAAGATAGTAAAATAAATTATTTTATGTAGAATTTTGAAAATTTTTCAACATAATCTCCTTTTAGCTCTATACACTTTTCCATGCATTTTTTTTTAACTTTTTAAAGCTATATAAGAATTAAGATTTCGGAAGGGATTTAAGATTTGCAATCGGATTAGAATTGTTAACTCTTTGTAGATTCTATCTGTGTTCACTCCCAGATACTTACTAAAAGCAGGTACGATACAAATATTTCACATTGATAATTTAAGGCTACTATCTCTACAACTAATAAAGCTACTAATTCTTGTATTAAACATTTCACTGCTTATACATTCATCCACTCAATGCTATTTATTACCCTCATTTATTGGGAGGGATTTTCATTTCATCCTAACTTATTTAAAGTCCCCAAAGTGTTGAAGGAAAAAGGGAAAAAGGAAAGGCGAAAAGGAAAAATGCGTCAGAACTTATCCCTCAAGTTTTAATTAAAATATGTATTTCCAATTACTTATGTTACAATATCGGGTTTCCTAAAAATTCCTGTAGTGATGTCTCTTAAATTTATTGTATGAAAGCAGCAAATTTTCAGACAATTATTTGGATGCTAATGGTGAAAAGGACATCAACATAACGAAGGGGAAAAAATTGAGCTTACATTTACATCAAACGTTCAAAAAAAAAAAAAAAAAAAAAAAAAAAAAAAAAAAAA
>BMAW01112048.1:19829-87157 GCA_019974015.1 Nephila pilipes
AAAAAAAAAAAAAAAAAAAAAAAAAAAAAAAAAAAATCCCTCTTTCGAGGTGGCAAAGTTGAACTCATTTACCTTATATTTTCAGGAATAGTTTCAAGATAATAAAAGTGACTTCTGACTGGTCAAAATGAGTGGCGTATTTTTCTCGTATGTGGGGATATCTAGTTTGCATAGTTATAATAAATTGTAATATATACTGAGTAATTGTAGTACGATAAAAATATTATGTGGTTGATAATGACTGAATTCGTGAAAACGGTAAATTCTTGATTACGGGACAACACATTATAAATTTTCAGTCGTTGATTGAATTTTGTGGGGTATTGGAGTGAGATTTTGATGAGAATATTGGAAAGAAACATTTTTTTTTGAATACTGAAATATTCAAAGCTGTATTCTGTGGTAAAAATTTAAATACAGGGCAAAATAATATCTAATTATTATATAGTTTCTGTTTATTTTTATAATTTTTTTCCCAACCCCCAAAATCTTTTTTTTTCTATGATACTGTATGATATAAAAATAATATATATGCCATTACGTGCTGGATCTGGAATTGCACGGTAGTTAAATTATAATATAAAAGAATCTGAATATTATTATGTGTTAATTAACAAATGAATGAATTTATAATTAACATAATACATTGAAATTGACCGAATTGAAGTAATTTATAATTTTTGTAAAAATATATAAAGACTGGATATCCAACTAACCATTTTTTCTAAGACCAGTCATTTTGACTGGTGTTGGCAGAAATAGGTATAGTCAAATTGCCGATATATCAAGTGTTAATCTCATATCGAAATATTCAAAAGTTTTATAGTGCAAAATGGCTTTATCCAAAAACAACACGTAACAAATAATTCAATCAATAGATTTAATACACTCACCTCTTTACTTTGAATTATTACCCAAGGAAATAATTTTTCAAACTAGAATTAATTTACAATTTTATCACAAGAAACAATTCTGCATTAAAGGAACAATCATTTATCTACGAAATACGGTTTATAAAGTATAATTAAAAATGACTTAATTTTTCAATGAGAACCAGCAGAAAAAAAAAAAAACTTTTATCACTGTGGGGCAAAATGAAAATTAGGAGAAATATTTCGAATATGATAACAATTTTTAACCCAAATCCCGAATTTCAATTACAATAAGACATTTTTATGACTCCAGCGAGTATACGAAAATTCGTGTTTCATAATTTATTCCTCCCATCAAAGGAATGGAAAACATTTTTAAAATAGAAAATCGCAACATAACACATCTAGAAGGAGTCACATTCTTTTATTTCTGATCTAATAAAGTCTCCTTCAGGAAGCTTCTATTTGATACACAGGCTTCAAATTGAATGTTATATCATAGAAATTTAATTATTAGGCATTTACTTTTCTTAGAAAAAATGAAATATCCTCCCCCATCCCAACTCTGTATTCTCGTTAACCCACTTTAGACCATTATATTATATTTTTTGGACAGTTCTATCATTTTGAGAATTATCACTGATTCTAGCTACACTGAGTCTAAAAAATTATAAACATTTAATTTTTTTGAATTAACTCCTAATAACACTACTTTTGCTGTTAATGTCATCAAGCAAATACCTTCACTATTTTAATTCTTAGCATTATTATTAGATTTTACTTCCTATATTACCACTCGTACAAGAAAACTCAAATTCATTAGCTATTTAAGTTATAGCTTATTTACGGTTTTCAGCTTCTTCAACCAAAGAGTTAATAAACGATCATAAATCCCTGTACTCTAGTCAATAATACAAAGTACTATATTTTTAACGAAAAGTTAAAATCTATATGTATAGGTTAAACCCAATGACATGGATTACACAGATGACGGCAGTTTCACAACCGAAAAGGAAAATTAAGAAAACAAATTCAAGATAATAATAGTTAAGACAATCCCAAGGAAAAAGATTAGGAATCTCAAGGAATATAGTTAAAAATAGAATATAAAAAGAATCCTTGATATTCTAGTTACTATAGATTATAAGAACAAATGCCTTGAACATATTCCTTCCGATTCTTAATTTTATCCTAGAAATTTGTAATTTTAATTTGTGTAATGAAATGTATATAAATGAAGTAAAATTTTACATTCAAAAGCGGTGATTAAAAAGTATAACATCCTAATTACATCAGTAAGTTGTACGCCTGTAACTTTATCAGAATTAAGAATTCAGATTTTAGACTTTCCGGAATTAAGACTCTCAAACTCCTCAAATTTAGATTATGTTATCTATTTGAATGCAATAAAGTGCAACTTAAAGAAAAAATAATTTTAGATAAAAACCAATGTTTTCGAAAACAACATCTTTATATGGTGGCAAAGTTTATTAAAAAATTATTGGAATATTAGTTAAAACTTGTCGCAAAATGTCTAACTATTGTATTGTTAGGCGAGTAAGAACGATTTCCAAAGTTTCAGAGCTCTAGCTTGATGGGAAGTTGGTTAAATTAACGATCGAAAATTTGATGGATACACTGTACACACACACAAAACCAACACACACACAACAAATTTCGAGATAAGAAAAACCCCAACTTTTTTTAAAACAACGTTTTTAACTGGTGGCAAAGTTTAATAAAAAAATATTGAAATATTAGTTAAAACTTTGTAAACAACCTCATATCTCTCGTCTTTAAGATCACTCTCTCTGCGTAATTCAATATATCTTCCATAGATGGTGCCAGGTTACTATAAAATTACGTTATTAAAAATTATTGAAATATTAGATGAAACTTGTCGCAAATGTCTAAATATTGCATTGTTAGGCGAGTACGAACAATCCCCAAACTTTCAGAGCTCTAGCTTAATGGGAAGTTGGTTAAATTAATGATCGAAAATTTGATGACACACACACACACCAAGTGAAATACAGAAAAACGTTTTAAAAATGTTGTAAAAATGCAGGTTTCTGCGGAATCATATTTTTTTCTCCCAATTTTAATAACATATTTATGTCACTTTTAATGACTCATTTGAGGGTTTTCTGGTCTTTAAAAACATTTCAAAAATCAGGGAAAAAATGTGATTTCGCAGGAACCTTCATAAAATTTTGTTCTTTAGAATGCACTTCTTTGCATTCAAATAGATAAAATAGTCTAGAGTTGAAGAAGAAAGTAGAAATTCCACAGGATTAACATTACATTCTCGAAATCAAAATGGACGGTGGATGACAGCCTTACATAACAATCCCTATCCCACCCTTGCATAATTAACCGAGTGTTGTTATTTCTCGTGAGTTCCATGACAACAATACTAGCAAGGTTAAAAATGAATCGTGTGGCTTAGTTTTAAGTAATACTCAGAAATTACATTTTAAACAGATTAAAAGTAATTGTAACGATTCGTAAATAAAAAATACATTTCATTTTAAAAAGGCGAGAATAAAAGTTTTAAAAAATTGTATCCTTTCCGGAGGTTTCATTTTATTGTTGAAACAGCCGTTAGAGGAATTATAAGACCATTAAATAAGAAGGCCGTTAATGGTTCAGGTAATTAAATATGACCAACAACTTCCCCACATTCTTAGCTTATACTCATAATTAAATGATATGATGTCATTATACATATTTTAATGAATATTGTGAAATATTTAAAAATTTCTCTTTATGCGACAGGAGTTCACTTGTAATTATGTTGTTACAAGGCTTTAAACAGTTTCAAATTTTCATGTTCTCTTGTCGAAGGATTACGCTCAAAATTTTATTGAATGGAGTGATTAATTGTCTGGTTGCTTTGACTTCGTGGTAGAAGCTACACAGAAGCTTTTAATGATGGAAAGTGAGGAAAGATTATCATGCAGATTATTAGAGGTTTCTCCCATTAAATTGAACTTGGCCTCCTTCTCAAATTGGCGTGTTGAAGAAATTGAGAGAATTAAGTACCAACTCATATACTTTCCTCATTATTCCGATTATTAGTTTAAAATCAAGAGGTCCGTTGCCAGCAGCTCTTGTCAGTGCCTTTATTCGGTTCTTAATGATGACTTTTATAGAAAAGTGACCAGAGATCCCGCGTTTCGAGGGGTTTTAAGAAAATCCCGATTTTTAGAAAGAATGTAAAACAAGCTAGGGAACAGTGGGAGAATGGGAACGGAATATACGGTTTTCGACTTTCATGTATCTACTTTCCCAGGATATGAAATTTATATTATTTTTGTAAATTTTATAATGTTAAACTTTAATAATACAAGTAATTGTTGAGAAATGATTATCAGGAACTGCTTATCAAAGTTCGCCTTGATCGGTTGCTAGAATACGACCACCATTGTTTGGACTTAATGAATAGTGGCATTTTTCGGCATTGGCAGCGACGAAGACATTTTGTAGCTGTAAAATGAAGAGAGAACACTTTGTACACTTCCACAGATTTTATTCTTATGGCGACGCGTTCCGCTAGCGATCTTGCATCATTTTGAATATTGTTGCAAAGGAATTACATCTTATACAAAAATTGGGAATGGAGGGGAATTTTAGAAAGGAAAAGGGTCAGGATGTAAACAGTTTGTTGGTCGTCCACGAAGTAACGTCTTCGCATATTGAGTTTTGTAACTGGCTGTCATGCGATACGCATTGTACTGTATGCTAGTTAAACAAGTGATGTCAACAAATCAGCTATTCAAATGATTTAGGTAAGTAATTTATTTAAAAACCAAAGGTAGGTATTTTTAGGTAAAACTTTTTTTAATCAAGACCCCCCCCCCCCCTCCTGTCAATGGTGTCCCACTTTTCGAATGTTAAAATCTGGTCACTTTATTTTATAGTCCTATTTTTGATTCTTTTTTTTTTGACTTCTTGTACATATACATTGTATATATAAATAGTTCCAAGCCTGATCTTACATAGACTATATAACTCACAGGATGTACTTAGATTTGATATTAAGTTTTTACATAGTCTCTTTACAATTTAATACAATATTTGGAACGCGTGCACTGATTCGTAGACGTCTTTCGGAACGCATCTACTCCAACAATGTGGAATTCTGATGTCATCGACGCTTCAGCTTCATATATGGACTCGTACTGCTGACCCTTCAATTTCAACATAAGCAAAAAAAAAATAGTCCAGGGTTACAGATCTGGTGAATGCAGGAAATGGTTACTAACGCTATTTGCCTTCCATATAAAGTTCTGTTGCTAATAGCTCTCGTGTCTCTTCTAAGTGCGACGTTCATAAATAATCACTATCCCTCTCTTTTTTTTTGTGTTGTCTTTGTTCTTTTACAATGCTCTTCTTTGCAAATATTTTACACTGACAATATCCATCACATGTGTATCGTTTCAACGACATTCATGGGTTTTCGGTATGTAGGAAGAAGTGGATATTGTTTTCGTAAAATTCGATTTCCTTTCACTGTAACCATCACCTGGAGTCTCTGTTGTCTTAAACAATCCCGAACACGAGCGCATACTTTCAAATAGCAATATTCGAAATTTCCTTTCCATTGAGCGAGCGGATAATTCCACTAGGGCTCATATATATTTCTTCTTTAGCAGTATTTTCAATCATCTGAATGTGTTTTGATCCCTTTTTTTATTAATTTTACTTTCCCTTTACTTGAAAAATTATATATATTTTATTTTATTTTTTAATATCCATTAAAGTTTTTATAAACTTATTTATTGAATATACGAAGGTAGCTCAAAATACAGTTGTATTTGATGACAGATGACATCATAAAAGTAAAGTGTAGTTACCATTGAATGTTGCAATCTGTTAAACGGAATCGAAAAAAATTTGACATTAATTCATCAGTTAGTTTTGATGAGGTAGTCATTTGCTGCCAAATCAAAATTTGATTGCTGCCGTGTCGAGTTGTTGACGTTATTTTGTATCGAATCGTCTCCATCGATGGTGTAGGTTTTATTAATGTCGCTCTAGAAGCAACTTGAGGGCTATTGGCGACGGCCTCGTAATTTGAACCTCGGTCAAGTGACGAGGACGACACCCGAGCTGGTACCACTGTCTCCTAACTTCCACACTATACCAATGAGAATACTTCAAGCCCCGACAGATTTAATATGCATCAGCTTCGGCTACACGGTGGATATTTAGTGGCATCAAGGCTCGAGCTTACGAGTCAACGAAAACTGCCGATCACGAGTCCGCTACCATGACCACTAGACTACTGCGGTCCACCATCCATGATAAAAGTATTCATCGTTTTACACCGGAAAATAAGCAACAATCAAAACAATGGGTTGCTTCCGGTGAATGTGCTCCAAAGAAGGTGAAGATGATCTCATCGGCCGGAAAAGTTATGGCGAAGAACTTTGAGGTGAGAAAGGCGCCATGATCACGAATACGAGTAATTGAGATTTAGACAGCTGCTTAGGGAATCATGATGCGTACTAAAAACAAAAATTTTCGATGATACGGGTGCCATCTCTTGGATTTCTAAGGACTTATTGACCTACTCTCGAACCTACTTTAATACAGTATTTTCCTTCGCCTCATTTATTTCAAATATGCAAACAGATTTGAAATATTTATTTGTATTGATCATTTGCGAGTGTTTTGAGACAGACAAAACTCTTCTAAAATTGTCCCCCCCCTCCAAAAAAAATCCTCTCATATTTCTTCAATAAAAACAATCAATTTATTTTATTATTCCCCAAGAAATATATTACTCGGGTTTGTAATAAATGAAAGAGAGAAAGAGAGAGAGAGAGAGAGAAAAAGAAATATGCTTTCCGAAAACATTTAAACAAATTTCAAAATTAGTCATTACAGTATTGTTTGCCAATAACTGGGAACATTGCATACTTTTTCCTTTCGCATTCCCATTGCAAAACGAATTCGAAACCAACACGATAACACAGGAATAAAAAAAAAAGTAACAGTATCCTACAATCGCACGCGACACAAATAATCCACTCTATTTTGACACATTTTTTTTTTTATGACCAATGTGCTCTAATATCACCCCATGAGCGAAAACAACGCCAACGATAAACATTTTGGCACCTCCTTTAAAGCGCGAGAATGAGACCTTATCAAAAGGCATAAAAACCATTGGCATAATCTCAAGGCCATCCTCAGCTCCCGTTACCTACATTCTGGAGGAATCCTATTAACGCGATGATGCCTTTTACGAGGCGTTTTATAACTCTATTGTTACTTGTCGGTCTCGGCGTGAGCAATACCGCGCCGAACGAGGTAAACAGAGATTTTCCATTTAGTTGGCGCCATTTTGCTCTGCTCATATTTGTCGCTCTTAACGTGCGGATGGATCAGTGTAGAGAAGTAAATGATTCCTCCGTTATAATGGGTCTACTGTTAGTGGATCAAGTATGTTCTTGAATACGATCCCATTAATAGTGCTTTCTTTCGTAATATCGTCGTTCACTTTCGCTAGGTAGACCAGGTATGTGAAACTTTGACAGGACTACGTACCGGATTAAGGATTGGAAATATTACGTGGGTCGGATTACTGCAGGAAATTACGAGTATATACAGAAATAGCCAATGTTATTAACATAGCACTTAGAAGCGACACGAGGACTATTGACGACGGCTCTCGTAATTTTGAACCTCGCTCAAATGATGAGGACGGCACTAACTGGCACTTCTGTCTCCTAACTTCCCTACCACGCCAAGGGAGGAATTGGGCCTCTACATATTTAACGTGCATCAGCACTGGCTACACGGAGGATCTTCAGTGGCTTTAGTTTTAGTTTAGTTTTTATTAACGTCGCACTAGAAGCAACACGAGGGCTATTGGCGACGGACCTCGTAATTTTGAACCACGGTCAAGTGACGAGGACGGCACCTGAGCTGGCACCCCCCTCTCCTAACATCCACACCACGCCAACGGGAGGACTTTGGGCCCCGAACAGATTTAACGTGCATCAGCCCCGGCTACACGGCGGGTCTTTGGTGGCCAAGGATCGAACCCGCGACTGAACGAAAACCGCCAGTCGCTATCCACGACCTTGACCACTAGGCTACCGCGGCCCCGGATCTTCAGTGGCATCAAGGCTCGAACCCACGACTCAACGATAACCGCCGACCGCGAGCTCGCAACCATGACCACTAGGCTACCGCAATCTTTAACTATCGTTGTTCTGGAGCGATTTGTTTGTTTTATTAACGTCACACTAGAAGCAACACGACTGATTGTTTGGTTTTATTAACGTCATACTAGAAGCAACACGAGGGCTTTTGGAGACGGATCTCATAATTTTGAACCTCGCTCAAGTGACGAGGACGAGTTCTGAGGTGGCATCTCTGTCTCCTAACTTCCCCACCACACAAACGGGATGACTTGGACCTCGAGATATTTAACGTGCATCAGCATACACTACACGGTGGATCTTTAGTGGCATCAAGGTTCGAACCCACGACTCGACGGAAACCGCCACACGCAATCCCGCAACCATCACCACAAGGCTGCCGTAACCTTTAACTATTGTTGTATCATAGCGTACATGGTAACAGAGTGATCGCGATCACAAGCTCATGGTTGGCGTTGTTTTCGTCGAGTTGTGGGTTCGAGCTCTGATCTCAAAAGGCCAATCGAGTAGCGGGGCTGATACACATTAAATCTGTTCAGGTTCCATATCTTCTCGTTAGTGTGACGTGGAAATTTGATAAGGGAGTATCAACTCAAGTGTCATCCTCGTCTTTTGACAGGAACTCAAAAGGACGACGTCCGACACAAATTAGCATCGCATAATTTACATTTAAAGCATAAATCCTGTGTCCTTACGGCTCGTAAAACTACCCAACAAATTTCATAATTATTTCAATATTTGGTTACATTTCTATATTTTCAATTTTCTTTATCGTGTGCTTACAATTGAGAAACCTTTTATATTTGCTGTATTTTTTGTCTAATATTTCATTTCTGAATATTTAAATATTCCTTTTTGTGCGTACTACTTGAACCAAAGCTGTCGCCGGCAGACTGGCTGCGGGCAGGAGTCGTAGTACCAGCATCCGTTATGAGCAGAAAATCATGATGTCAATAGAATATGGACCGATATGAATTCCGAAAAAAGAAAGAATGAAAAATTGGAAATATTAGAACTATGACGCCACATTCTGTAATCACATTGTAAGCTTTTATTTTCTTTTTAATTTCGAAATTATGTGTTATTCTTTGCTCCAGTATGTATCGTTATTTTTTATCCTTTAATATTGTAAAAATTGTTCCTTTTTTTTTCTTTTTCCAATAAATGCCGGGCAGGTTTGTAACTCTAAGCCCTTTGTGTGTTCTCAGTCCCCCTTGGGTATTCTTCCTATAGCTCCCGTGTTGCTTCCTAGTTTGATTTTAATACATAATCAATCAATCAATTGTTGTATTATATTAATTTTTCTTTTTGTGTGTTGTATTTTTTTATCAATAGAAGAATATTCATTTCATATTAAGCTCAATGTTTGAGTTTTGTAGTTGCCAGAATGACAAATAATCATGTTAGTTTGTCGGATATTTATATAATCTCCACAGATCCAGAATGTTCGTTAACACATTAAATAAGTTTGAATCTCTGAAATTTCTATCTAGAGGCATTCATCATTGTTATCCTCGTTAAAACTGTATTGACGTTCGATAATCCTGAAAAAATCACTAATCTGGCACGAATGTGCCGAATTAAAGAGATTAACGTGCCGGATTAATGTAAAATAATAATTCTGAAAGTTTTGTATTCATTTTAAATACAAATATGTTAAGTATTTTCAGAAATAATGAATATATTAAACATAAAACGTATTCATTACGATACAATAAATTACATTGGATTCTCCCAGAGCAGTTATTTACGAATCTCTGCATTAGCACATTTCATTGAGCTCTTTGTTCTAGACGTTAACTAATCAATTATAATATAAGCGTTATGATATTTTCGAATAAAACCATTAGTTCTGTATCATTGTTAATATTCTCTCACACCCTTTGCTCTAATTTCATGTAGTTATATAATTTCTGCATTGTCATTCGCCCACGCCAGAAACTGTCCACACAATGTCCTGCATAATTGCTACGGCACTGAGTCCAGTTCATGGAATGTGGACGACCTTCGGATAGTGCTGACTGACCATTTACTGTATGGTCATTTATTAAACTAGTAGAAATGCATATCGTTCTCGGAAAGGGAGTGAGAAATCATGATTATGTAGTTGGAAGTAGGTTATAACCTTTGGACTTTCTGACAATGTAAACTTGTAACTGTAAGTAGATTTTGAGTTTCTCTTATATTTAGGCAATACTGCTTATATCTAAGTTTAAAGAAATTAAATATAGAAAATTGTTGATTTATGAATCGATTATGAGTGTAATTAATTGTTACAAATAGGCCTTAGTGTTAAATTCTTACAACCCCCGCTTCTACTATTTGAAAACGAGTACTGCTAATGCTATAGAATTTCTGTATTCCTCTTCAAATACAATCTATTCGATTTATTTTAATACAATGAAAAGCATTTTGTGACGACATTCTATTAATCGTCTCGTTTGTCATTGTAAATGTTATTCCAATCACAAATTTTAAGTTTCAATTTAAGTTCAAGCACAGGCTAATTAATTAAAATAGTCAATTATATTTCAAAATAGAGTTTATTAATCCTCTAACAAGGAGAATACTCTCAAACGGTTGAACGTCTCAAAACCAGCGATTACTAGCACTTCGATAATATGTCAAAGAATACGCCAACCGGAATACGATGCGAGTGTCTCCTTTAAGTATTTAATCACTCCGGCAGCGTTGGGTCCTAATCTCATCAAATCAATCACGCACGCAAGAAGATTTCAGTGCATATCCCGCACTAGTTTAGTTTAGTTTAGTGTTTATTAACGTCGCTCTAGAAGCAACACGAGGGCTATTGGCGATGGACCTCGTAATTTTGAGCCTCGGTCAAGTGACGAGGATGGCACCTGAGCTGGTACTTCCTCTCCTAACTTCCACACTACTCAAATGGGAGGACTTTGGGCCCTATAGATTTAATGTGCATCAGCCCTGGCTACACGGTGGGTCTTTGGCAGCCAAGACTCGAACCAACGACTGAACGAAAACCGCCGGTCACGAATCCGAAACCATGACCAATAGGCTATTGCGGCCACCATGCCACACTAACATTCCTATTACTTTTACCTTATAATACTCCCTTATTATTATCCCAATTCAATTTTCTGTCACTTTTAAACATTTTGATTATATAGATACACTCTACTTAAGTTTACTTAATTTGCACCATCACGTTTCATTTGATTGGGAAGAAGCTGGAAACTTAAATATAAAGTCAAATAGAAAACCTAGATATTAGTCGAGGGAAGAGCTTCGCAAAGGGCCAAGTGACTATTTGAAATAACTGAAAATAATGGAGGTTACAATATGTGCGCTTGTTATCATATTAAGTGTTGTTTTTATGGATTTACAGATCTTTAAATGTATTTTAAAGTACTCATAAAAACCGGAAGGAAAAAAAATATCAATAGAAATCTTTATATATCTTTTTATTCTTTTTGGTCCACTTTTTATTTCATTCACATAAATAAAACAGTCTGGATTTTAGATGGTAAATAATAATTGAATTGGATTTATGTTACGAACACAAATTCAGAATGGCTGATGATTTCCGACACCAAAAACTCGCTCATGTTTTGGAATTTCACGCGGTTTGGGCTAAATAGCGATAATCCTAGGATATCTAGAAGAAAAAAACGTACGAAGGGCGAAGATTATTATTTTTTTTATTTCTATCGAAGTGAAATTTTTATTTGTTAAATCTTATGAATCATTTAATTTGATATATCCTTAAGCAAAACTTCAATGTATAACTATTAAAAATTCTGATGCTTTTGCCTATCCGAATTTAATTGAATATAAATAAATTTTTAATGAATTTACTTCATAAAATAATTTGCTAGTAAAGGGATAAATTCTAAAAATAATATTTTCTAATTTCCTCATATATTTAGCTTAATTTTATTTTATTCAACTAGAAGCTAAAAAAACAGTTTTCAATGTATTTTAAATAGCCATGGAATACAAATTCGCATTAACGATACTACTTTTAAAATTTTTAAGAAATTTAACCATTTTCCAATATTTCTCAATTATCTACATGGATTCTTAAAAACACGTCTCAATCTGTACCAACTTATAGTTTCATTTGATAGGATAGAAAAATTTAAAAGAAATATTTTATAAATTTTAATGAAATTATTTAAAAAATATTATTTAATCACCGGGTAAATGATAAAAGTTTCGAAAAAGTTTATTTTATCTGGCATAGATAAGGTGGTTTTCTATCGATCGAGACATAAAAATTATTTTCTGATTTCATCACAATTTAATAAGAGAAATGAATAAAAATTACAAGTAGTTTGAATGCTGTTTTTTCCGGATTTCCTCGTATTATCTGAAAACTTCACGATAAATGACCCTATTTCCTCTTTTATATATAACAGCGTTATTGTTGGGCTAGTGTGTTAAAAGAAGAATTACTCTTCAAAACACTAAATCTTCTTGATGGATAATAATTATAGAAAAGCAAAACAAAATTATTTAATTACTTCTCTTTTCCATTAAAAATATAGCCATGTATTTTAAAGGAGATTTAAATTGAATACAAGGAAAAAAAATGCTTACTTAACAACTAAATAAAAAGCTTTTATAAAAGTAACTTAAGGAATATTTTTATATAATGACCGCTAACAAATAAAAATGACGATAATTTTTTCTTTAATTTTCCATGAGCTTACTGCAGAATTAATTCTAGAATAATCGGGAATATATTAACATTATTAATTATAAGCTATTTATCTCTGTATTCATTTCATTATCAAATGCAAATTATGAATTTGATAATTTTTAAAAAGATGTACAAAGAAGAGAAACTTGCTCGGAGAAATTGTCAAAATACAACGGCCATTGTAAAGTGATGATACAATCTATAAGGATAAAAATTAAGGCAAACAATACTTTTTTCGTCATTCCTTTTATGGGGTCATCTATGCGTACTTGTTATAATCGGTTATATTGTTAATGAAATACTGAGTTATTAAAAATGAACCATTCAATTTAAAAAAAATGCTCTGTTTTCATGAATAAACGACACAGAATGATAAATAATACATTAATGCAAAGGGAAAACATGGAATAAGTTTTAAGCGTGTTCGATATCATTTTCTTTAAGTATACTTATAATGTTAATTTGATACGTAAATTTCTGCCAAAAACGTTTAAAACTAATTGATTGTTCACCACAGAAATACGTTGTTCAATTCACATATATTTGTGGGATATGGTGGCACATGCACTTTATTTTTTACAAATCTCCAAAGGAAGAAATCACATGGGGCCATATCAGGTGACTTAGGTGGCCACCTGTGTAACATCAAGTCCTCTGTTTCACTGCGATGGATCCAACTATGAGGAAGCTCCGTGAAAAAAACCAGCTTTCGTGGGATTGCATCACGAAGAACACATGCAGGCTATCTATTGTTCTCAATATAAAACTTTCACAGTTTTTCGTTGCATTCATGTACTACTTATCCTTCTAGGGCGGTTGATTTTGAAAATACGGAATTTTGAAATTGGATGATTCATTTTGAGTAAAACTGTTCTTTAGCGTGATTGAAAATTTAAATTTTAAAATTAAAATTTAACTTCCGTTTATTTCACCAGATATGATAAAGTATGCGATCGCTTCTTGAAAAACAATTAAATTTTTAGTCACCCAAGAGGCTATTGTTTTCTATTACCCTATAAATGTCGTATCTGACCACTTTTCAAAAATTTATCTTGTCTTTACGTATATTTTTGATGTCTGCTTTCACCACTAAGGAACTCAATTTTCAAAAATACGTCATAATAAATTTTTCTTGAATTTCTTATTGGATTGAAATAAAATCTGTGCATTATATGTCTGATACCTATTTTCACCACTAATGAACTCATTTTTCAAAAATATGTCGTAATAAATTTCCCCACTTTTTTGTTAGATTGAAGTGCAACAAATATAAAAATTATTAATTAATTTTATTTACTTATCGATGTATGTATTACTATAAATCGTATGTAAACCGGAATCAAGAAATGACTAAAAATAAATAACATTATTCAGAATTTTAAGCTGTGAGGCAGCCTTTTTATGCCTCAAGAATTTCAAATTGCGTCTTTTTAGTTTGACTTCCTTCTTGGAATGCGTTAGGGTCAAATGATTTTAATATTGATTTACTATTATTAGCCACCTAAGGGGCTATTGTTTTAGATGGATCACTTTTAACATACTTGATCATTTTTCATTTTTTTATCGTTTGCTTCAATTTTAATTACATTTAGCTTAAATATATTCAATTTAATAATTTATCGTTTCCTTAAATTTTAATATCGGAAAAGTTTACCATTGTCCATTTCACGATATTTCATCGTTTACATTAATTATATTTAATTGAATAATTTAATACTAATTATAAAAAAAATATGGACCTTGGGTGGCTTAATCTGTTCTTTACAATACTTTGCAGAGAACTTTTTAACTATTATAATTACCTGTATTATTTATGTTTAATCTTCTAAGAGTTTTATTTTCTATCCAAAACAAATTTGTGGAAGGAAAATAAGCATTAGATTCGAGTTGAATTTGACGAGAACTGAAATAAGTGCTGCACGACTTTAGAGTAACAAAAGAGCACATATAACTTATTTACGGAAATCTAGGTAAATATAACGGAAAAATTTGGGCATAGTCATTACAGACTCTTTTCGATACAAAATCGTTTGCATAAAATTCAAGAATATTCGCATGGCAAAACAAAATAAAAGTAATTGAATTCGGGGAAACTATGCTAGAATACATAAAAAGCATCGATTGAAAAAGCAGAGTGAATAATTCAGAATTCAGAATTCTATTCAGAATTCCATAATTTTCTATAATGTATATCATCTCTACGTATTGCGATATGTCTTCCCAATTTATTTGATTCTTAAAATAGGTATAAGAATTTAACACTTTTCATTTTTAGTGTGTGTCTGAAGGCTATTTGTTTAAATTAGGAGATTTAGAAAAAAATTTAAGAATATAATCTAATAAACTAAAAATTCTAACCAATTAAGATATTTTTATTACGGAGAGGAATAAAATAATAATATTACATTCTAAAATAGAAAAAAACTTGATTTTTCTTTATATGCCACAAATGAAATTCTTTTTCCACAGCAATTCTCTACAAGTCTTAATAAGTAGAAAGGTCAGTTATTTTAAAATTATCACTGGAAATTATTTTTGCATAAAGAATATTTTAAGAAATTGATAACTCGAAAAAACTGAAACTAATTTGACAGTGAGCTGAATTGGATAAAAATCTTAAGGCTAATTACACACTCTTGCTGAAATTACTTTCTTTAAAAACGAAAGATTAAAAATATAAGTCCCCTTCCTTTTTTTTTCACCAAAACTGAGGCATGCTAATTTTTTTTTTTGAGACGAGCAACTAATTAAAAAGATTATTTACTTGTAAATATGTTCTTTTATCAAAATTGGTATTTTAATACTTTTTAAGTCAAAATAAGTATTGTTTCTTAATTCTATAGGTATTAAGTATTATTTGATAGTTTTTAAACTAAGACTCTAATTTGTGAAAAAAAAATGATTATAGTTGATAATTGAAAGACCTTTTGGAAAATCAACATGTTAAAAAAAATAATTCATCTTTCACTATTTTTTGTGAACTACTTTTATCAAAGAACACCAAAGTGTAGAGGTCTTCCCTGTCAACTTTGAGTTTTTATTGTGCCACTCAAAAACTCGCGTTCTCGACCGATTTTGTCCTTGTAAGTGTGATGAGCATATTGAAAGTCTCCTTAAGGCTCCCGTCTACCCGCCATTTTGATTTCGTGGACGTAATGTTAATCCTATGGAATTTTGACTTCAATTCTCCCACATTTTTACTATTCTACCTATTTGAATGCAATAAAGTGCATCTGAAAGAGCAAAAAATATTCAGTGCTTCTGTGGAATTACTTTTTTGCTAAGATTTTTAAAAATATTTTTATTCTTATTTTCATGATTCGTTTGTGAGTTTTCCGGTCTTTAAAAAATATTTTTAAATATTTTTAAAAATCGGAGGAAAAAAGTAATTCCACAGAAGCATTCATTATTTTTTGCTCTTTCAAATGCACTTTGTTGCATTCAAATAGATCAAATAATAAAGATGTGAGAATTAAAGTCGAAATTCCATAGGATTAACATTACGTTCACGAAATCAAAATGGCGGGTAGACGGGAGCCTTAACAGAGTTATTTGGTTTAACGCAAAATTTGATGGCACAAAGTTGCTCGATGGTTCGTTGCATTTTCACTCCCAACTCAAATACTGAACACATTTTCAATTTGGATGATATCTACATACTCCAACGATTTTGAAACACCTGACACGAGTCCCCTAGCTTATATCACATTCTTCGCTATCCATTCCAATAAGTCCCGAGACTAACATTGAAAACAACATTTTTTTTGCAAATTTTTTTTTTATTTATCAACATAATCACCTTTTAGGGTGATACAATCGTTCCAACGCTTTTCCAATTTTTCAATACCATGTTTATAAAAAAAATTATCTTTCGCTTCAAAATAAGCTTCAGTTTCAGCGATGACCTCCTCATTTGAGCCAAATCTTTTTCCCTGGAGCATTTTTTTAAGATCAGCAAAGAGCCAGTAGTCACTGGGGGCTAAATCTGGCGAGTATGGGAGGTGGGGAAGCAGATCAAAGCCCAATTCGTTCAATTTTGCCATTGTTTTCATCGACTTGTGGCAGGGTGCATTGTCTTGGTGAAAAAGGATTTTTTTTCTCTGCATGTGCGGTCGTTTTTTTGCGATTTCCTCCTTCAAACGCACCAGCAAGTCAATATAATAATCACTGTTGATCGATTTACCTTTTTCGAGGTAGTCAATGAAAATCACGCCATGCGTATCCCGAAAAACTGACGCCATGACTTTGCCAGCTGACTGCTTCGGACGGCTTTCGCCAGCGTGCGCCACTCAGATGACTGCCGCTTCGACTTTGGAGTGTAGTGATGTATCCATGTTTCGTCCATGGTCACGTAACGACGCAAGAAATCTTTTTTGTTGCGAGTAAATAGCGATAACTAGCTTTCTGAATCATCGACTCGTTGCTGTTTTTGTTCCATCGAAAGCAATCGCGGCACCCACTTGGAAAAAACCTTTTTCATGCTCAATTTTTCATGAAGGATAGTAAATACACTTCCATATGATATCTGTGTCATCTCAGCCATCTCACGGAGCTTCACTTTACGATCTTTCATTATAATTTTTGTCACTTCACTCACATTTTCCGGTGTAACGGCTTCCACAGGTCTACCCGAGCGTTCCGCGTCATTTGTGTCGGTACGACCCCTTTTAAACTCGGCAAACCACCGACAAATCGTTGCTTTTGATGGACAAGAGTCCGGGTAACATTTTTCAATCCATTGTTTCGCTTGCACGGTGTTTTTACCCATTAAAAAACAATGTTTTATCAGAACACGAAACTCGGTTTTTTCCATTTTTTAAACAAACTACAAAACGACTTTACTCCAACCTCGATAACTCAGCTGTTTCTGGTCCGATCGACTTGAAATTTTGACACGTTTCAAGCAAAGATTAGTACTCTAGAAAGACCTGGTTACTGGTTTACTACGAGCGCCATCTCTGGGTTAGTCTCGGAACTTATTGATCCATGTGTTATAGAGACTACTCTGCACTCCCTTTCAAAGGCTGGAAAAAATCAGTCCCGATACTTATTGATCAAACATGTAAACATATAATTTAAGATCCCGTGTGCTGTTCATTATTTATCTATATATAAAAATGAAAGTTTCAAAAACCATGACATGATCGTATTTTATTATAGTTTATTAAAATTTGAACTTGAAGAAAAAAGACAGTTGGAAAACCATCAAGATGGTAATAATAAAAGAACATAACTTATGAAGAATTATCATTTTATTCAATTAGTTTATTACTATAACAAGGAAGAACTCATCGAATTCGTACTAATATCTCTTTTAAAAAACTGCAGAGAGATGAACATTTCAATTGAAAAACATCCAAATAAAAATTAATAACAAAATCTGAAATTATATTTATATATCCGCTTATGCATTACTATATGAGTCTAGAAACAATCCACAAAGTTTTAAACCCAAAGCTAACCGTGAAGTTATTTTAAACAGTAAGTAATTCGCCTCTCTCCTTTGCTGTATCAGGTATGCAATGAAAAGAATTATCTTGATTTTATTGGAGAAAGGCAGTGCCCCCAATTGAATATACATCTCTCATTTTCTTTTACTCATTAAATACTCATTTAATATTTGTAGAAATGATGAAATGTACTTAACAAAATGTATTAGTCTAAGAAACAAAAATGAGGATTCGGTAATATTTTAATGAACATACCTTTTACCTCGAAATTATACATTTATATAAGTCACAATACTTAGTATAGTCCTAGAATAGTTTCTTATTTATTCTTTAAAAACATAAATTATTATATTATTGCATATCATATTGAATATAGAGCATCTTCCAAGGATGATGATATGAAAAAGGATATGAATAGATATGAAAAATATGATTGGAGTTTCGCTGGATATTTCCCCTTATTTTTTCTTGTAAGATGTTTTTAAGTATCCTTTGTGCGCACTATTATACTTTTGAACAGGCCTTTCTAAATGAGCACGCAAGTTTCTCTAACAATGTTATCGGCAGCTAGAGGTGGTGTATACTTTTTTTAACTATTCTACAAGAACTATAACTTGATTTTAGCTGTATCTTGTTGAAACAGAACGCGTCTTTTAATCTAATATCTGAGTACATAATTTAAAATTATTCCATTATATCCAAATATTTCATTTTATTAAAGACATCATCAATAAAAACTGATTTTCCCACGCATTTGTAGATATACAACCTCAAACAAGAACCCAACTACCCCTATGCTTAACAGTGAGGATGGGGTATGGGTGGGTAGTTCAGAACTAGGATTCCGCCAAATATACTATCACTTCCAAAAATATTGAATTAGATTCCTTCATTGAATATTAGGTTTTTACAGTAATATTGAAACTTTGAAAAATGATTTCTTAGCAAATATAATATTTGTTCTAATTTTGCTTCGAAAACGAAGAATTTTCTTCTAGCTGCGCGGGCATTATAATTTACTTCTCGGAGTACTCATCGAATCTTCTTGCGGTTTCTGAAAAAGCGTATCTTCTTATTGTTGTAAAAGTAAACGTGGCAATTTTTACGGCCCTCATCTTAGAATTTTCTTATAATTCTCGAATGATATTTTCCTTGGTCATCACAAGTTGAGCATTCTTTCTTTCCCTCTTCTAGGTTTATTTGCAATTTCCCCAAAACTTTTATACTTCCAGATAATTTTTTGTACGCATTCGTGACAGCGAAGAATTTCCTTTGCTATGTAGCGTTGAGATTGACCTTCTTCAGGCAATCAAATGACGATTTTCAGAATTTCAGTATTAGTATCAGTTCTGGAGTCTATTTTCACATTTAAAATATGTTTTTTCTTCCGTGAAATCAAATCTCAGTATCTTAAGGAAACAAAAATGTTCTATCGATTCATAACAAAAAACAGTGGCTGCAAAATCACAATTCTTAAAGGGTGTATACTCAATTCTGTAACCCTGAGATTTGAAGCTTTGATATAAGAATTTTGCTATATTATTGTCAATGCTACATTTTTGTTTCGTGATAATTTTGTAATGTGCATTTTATTGTTCCTAAGAGTATTAAACTTAAATATGTATTTAATTATTCTGTGTCAGTTCTCTAAATAAAATAATGAGAAGTGTATACTCAATTTTGGAAGACGCTGTATTTTTTAAACCAGAACATTAAAAAGAAGAATTTAAGAAGAAAGAAAAAAAAATACATAAATATAAAAACACTTGAAACTATACGTCTGTTGATTCACGAAGAGGAAAATCTTAAATAAATGATTACATAATGCCTCATTGCCGAAAGCAATGATCGCATTACGCAATTAATATTTGATTTCTTAATGTTTTTTTATTCTTAATTTTATATTTATTCCGGAAGTCTTATGAAATATTTAAGAAGTAATTATATAATTACGAATAATTAAGGTGCAGTTATCTTGTTATAAAAGTCCATGCTTTGATTTTTAAAGCGTAGAAAAATTAATTTTTAAACTATATGTGGGAGTATAGTCAAAACTTGAATATAATAGGGAATTCTAAGCGAATAAAGTAAATGAAAATTATAAGAAATATTTCAAGGTACTCGGAAAAAAAAGCAGCTTTAATAAGCTCAGAAATTCAACACGATCGAAAGTAGGATCATAATCAAATTTGTTTCAAATGGTTGGCTTCGTTTAATGTTCCTTCACTGTAAAAAGTTAAGCATCCAGAGAGGAATATGTTGATTTCCGGAAGCCAATACGAATTGGAAAAGCTGAAATAACGCAGCAGAGGTACCTAGAAGTATGCAAATGTGATGTGTAATAGACAATCCCGGTTTTATGTCTAGACATATGAAAAATAAAGGCTGCCGTATATGATGCCAGCATTGTGAAGGGTCCCAGAAGTTGCATATCAGTGCTGATAAAAAGCGTTTAGAGCTTTCATATTATTTCTTTTCAAGGCAGAGGTATTTGTATGGCTTTCAGAAAACGAATGGAAGATTCTCAGAGATGGTGTGTTGTCGAAAGCATTAAAGCAATTACAGTCAATCACAGATATTGCTCTTTTCTTCGCCTCTTCTCCTTTTGTCATTTTACGATTATAGTACTATTCTAAACGAACTAAATAGTTGTCAACCCAGAACGGCATGATTAAAGTAGTGTTGAAAACATGTCAATTTGACGTGGGAACGTTATGTTTTCGGATGATTTGAGATTTACCTTGAAACCTGATGGCAAGCACGTAAGAATCTGAAAAGATCAAGAAACACGCCATCGACCTATCACTGAACATCATGCATTTATATGCTTACATTCATATGCTTACAGAGAGAGTCATATGCTTACTCTGTCTGTCTTAAAACAATGTTAAGTTTCTATTTTTGCCTGGCGTTAGCTCCCTCACACTTATCCACCTCGGCTATCCTTCATCTCCGCACATGCTACACCTACTTTATATTATCTCCCCTATGTGCTATGGTGTTGTACGAAACGATTAACAGTGACGTAGGAGTCTGACAGCCGTGCCGTGAAGTATGCATTACCTTTTGTGCATATATTCGCCAAGTATATTATTTTTTAAAGGAACAAAAAATAGAGATAATTAGGTTATAAAACAACAGTTTATTTCTACATGTTTAATACGTTTCATTAATAATTCTTAGATTTAGACGGCTGAAATGAAGTAAGAATTTAATTAGGGGGTGGTGCTCCCATCTTCTAATCGCCTCACTGATATGAATCACCCTACAACCCCAGACTTACTGTAATGGAGTTTTCATACTTTACGCCATTCTAAGTTTCCCGGAAAATTTTTTGTTTGCCCCCCCTTGTCTTGTGACGTTGGGCTATTCGCGATTTTCTCTTCACTAACCTTGGGGACTTTAATTGAGATTGATTGCTGGAAATATCAAAATCTTCCCCTCCAAAATGAAACGTGAATATGTTAATTAGAGGCAGGTGGAAATAACGTGAAGTGATTTAGATATGACGGTATATATGTAAGCTGAAATTTAGAGGATAGAGGACGAGTGTGATTAGCGCTGAGTGTATGCCTAGCAAGAGATATATGATATCAAGAGTTGTTGCTGGTGGTAACTGTGGCAGAGAATTTAGTAAATCAAAGTCATCGCAACTAGAGTAATTTTGGTAAGAGAGTATTATTTCAATTATAGTTGAATAGCTGGGTCAATCCACGGCGCCCCCCCCCCCCCGAGAGAGCTGAAACTCCTACACATTATATTACAGTAATTGATAAATAATTCGTTGAATAACTGACTGGTGTGTCTTTATATACACACTATTGACTTTTAGAGTTAGTTATATAACCATTATATTATGGCACAAAAGTCGGGTAGAAGTAGTGGAACACCCCAGTCTTACCTAAAAGATTTTATTTTCAGTTTGATTTCGAATTGTTTCTGAAAATCCATTTAGTCCTATATTCGTGTTGTCGAAATATCACTCTCTTTTCCAAACATCCTGCTATTCCGCTTAGAGTTATTAGAATCATTATCAATTAGAGCTGTACTCTGAATTTATAGCATCTCGAGGTTTTGTGTTTAATGCACAAATAAAGCTTACTCTACAATTCTAAGTGCCATTGAAATATCAATACCAGGGATGTCTATAACTTATTCCTTAAACGATGACGGATCACCAGCAATTAGCGTTCCGATATTCCACGTATTTACCAATCCAGAACTTCTCATAATGCGATCCGTTCTGTCCGTATGCGAATACGAGCATCAATTAGTATTCAAATAAAGTTTTCTGAAATAATGGACCTCGACCAATCGGAATGGAGCATTAAAGCAAGTGCTTCCAAATTGATTCGAGTCCAACGCCCTGAGTAAATGCATTGCAATTGGAGGATGGTGTTTAAGTAGGGGAATGGGCTTTGAAATGTTTGGTCACCTATTTATTTATTAGAGTCCATTAAGCTGACGCGTTCTTCGAAATGGAACTGGATTGCCTTCTAAATTCTTGGCTGAGAAAAGCAGTGGGTGTCCTTGGCATGTTTCTTAAAAATTAATGAAAGCTATTTAGGGTAAATATAGATTTTAAATTTGATGAAGTGTTGAAAATAGATTGTGAACAAAGTGTTCATTAGTTTTTAATTAAATATAATTAAAAAATATTTTAAATCAATTTCTTATTTAAAGATGGACTGAAATGTATGAAAATATTTTTTAAATTTAAAATAATGCATACTTTATAAAATCTCGATGGGTTTAATTAAGATACTAGATAATTATTGATAAATTGAGAAATAATTTATATATATAAAACGTTTTTTTACTTATTTTTTATTTAATTCTTTCTAGTATAGAATTTCTAGACTAAAGAGCAATTTTGTAAGCTATACATGTTGTACTGTGTTGAAGACTATTGATAAAGATGACTTGTTTTCAGGACATCACATTTATTTGCACACATCTTTTCTAACATAAATCAAATACACGATTTTACACAAGCACCATTTTTCAACGTTCGTCTTTACCTCTTGGAACCAAACTCAATTCTATTTTTTTCATATCCGTTTCCAGGAAATTATCTAAAATAAAAAATATGATCTGGTGTTGCCAAAAAAATATATCTTAATAAAGAATATTGAAAAAGGTATCACTTTAAGTTTAAATCGTCTGCTTTTAAAAGTAGAATAGGCAATATCTTAAAAAAAGTACCACATTAGATAAAATCGTTTGCCTTTAAAAGTTGAACAGATAATGTCTTAAAAAAGTATCACATTAAGATTAAATCGTTTGTTTTTAAAAATTGAATAAGTCACAATGTGTGCAAAATTTCAGTTGTTATGTGCAAGGCTCGGGCTCCCAGAACCCTTTCACCTAGTCTATCATTGGTTGAGGTTGATAGACTAGGTGGTTGTACCATAGTATCGTATTATCTTTGTAGTTATATCTATATACACACAATTGCACCTTGATCGGATAATAGGAATGGGTTAAAATTCGAGTATAAACTCTGAACTGGTAAGACATTATTATTGTTACGCAAAATCTGGTCACGTGGGTGTACGATGAAATCAGTACAACACAGTAAGTAAAAGCTAGTAAAAATAAAAGTATTCAAACATTGCCATGTCGTTTTGTCATTGATGAATTAAATTTGCTGTATAAATCATACGTTACTAGAGTTCTTTCGGAGTTATTTATTTCTATTACAATGGAGGAGAAATATTTCAATATTAATAACTTTAAGGAATTTTATATGCATGACATAAATAGATTGTTGAAACGTAATGCTCATATAATAAATTTCGAGAAAAAGGAACATAATTAAAAATAAAATATTGAAAATCCAACCTCATTTGATCATTTGGTATCCTATAAGCGTATGTTTAAGAACACAATTAGTCGACTTAACCTTTGCAGTCCTTTGAATTTCCTTGAAGTGGGTAAATAGCTAATTTGTTTTTTTTTTATATTGAGTACAATTACAATGTAAAAAAACAAAAACTTGTTCTATGCAATACGTTTCGAAGAAAAGATTTTGTCGCCAAAGGGACTCTTTTCTTTGGAACGCTCTAAATAAAGTTTGTTTTAACTTAATTTATTATATTACGGAATCAACTATACAAAGACCCCTTTCTTGGTTAATAATGGAAAATAAACATTAAAACTATCTGAACCCCAAAACATTTAAGAATGAAGTAAAATTAAAAAGAATTAGTTCAAACATCTTGAGACAAAATGGCTGCCTCACAATTGTCTTAAAATTCTGAATAAATTTTATTCTTTTTCCTTTATTTATTGTATTGAGATTACATAGAATTTAAGGTAATACATCAACCGATAGGTAAATAAAATACTTTATTTTTTTTACATATGTTTCATTTCAATCCAATTTATATTAGGAGAAATTTATTACAGCATTTATTTGTGGAAATTAAGTTCATTACTGGTGAAAGCCGGTATCAAACACAGACGCAAAATCTTTTCAAATAAAATTTTATCAAATAGTCAGTTACGACAAATTCTGGTTAATTAAAACAATAACAATTTGGTAATTAAAACAATAACAAGCTTGTAATAAAATAACAATACAACGCCTGATGTTATATTGTTAATAACTCTTTCTAACAGGATATTGAATTTCTGTCCACCTGGCCGTAATTTATTTTTTTTTATAGATTTTAATAAATTGAGTAAATAACATGTTTAGTCTTAGAAAATTACTTTAATTATTCAGAAATTTTATTAAATTTTTTTGTACGACTACATAATTGGATTAATATTGTTTATATAGATAAATATATTATTTATTTTATCATTATTCATTTGGAGATAGATATTGGATTAGATATTATTCATTTGGACAGATATATTAGATATTGAATTAGATATTATTCATTCAATATTGGAATTTATTCACACACACACACACACACACACACACACACAGCCACACACACACACACACACACACACACACACACACACACACACACACACACACACACACACACACACACACACACACACACACACACACACACACACACACACACACACACACACACACACAAGATACTGAATTAAATTTTTACTCAGTATATTCATTTGGAAAGATATATTAGTTACTATATTTGTTTGGTTAGATATATTAGATACTACATTATAGGGTATTACTAATTTGGACAGATATATTAGATGCTCTATTAGGTATTATTCATTCAATATCATAAATTATTCATTTAGATAGATTACGTACTCCTTAAGGTATTATTTATTTGGACAGATATACTAGATACTCTATTATGCATTATTCATTTGGATGAAGATATTAGATTCTCTATTAGATGTTTTAATCAATTGACAAATATATTAGATCTGTTCTATTAGATATTATGCATTCTGTAAGATAGTAAAAAGTTAAACTCTTGTCATCTTTGTTGACAAGAAGCCACAAAATTTAATATTCTGTAGCCCCTATCCTTTTATACGAGAGATTTTGATGGTATTTATAATTCAAGCCTCTCGACATAATTACGAGGCATGTTTTTTTAGGTAAGTACCGTTTTGCGATTCCGCTGCCGCAGCGCTCCGTCGGCTTTCCGCGCATCGCTGGTTATTGCACATCTCTTGTCTACGCACTGACGCCATTACAGTCTGATTCTTCATTGTATACGTTGTTAAGAGATGCCTCCGACAATCGTGAGTCCCGCTGATTGTAGTACGGGCGCTGTTATACGATTTCTTAGTGCTAAAGGCATAAAACCGATCGATATTCATCGTGAGATCTTGTAGTTTACGACAAAACATTATGAGTGATGGAATGGTAAGGAAATGGAGCATTTAAAGATGGCTGACAAAATGTGCATGATGAAGAACGGAGTGGGCGTCCTTCGGTCGTTAATGAAGATTTGGTGCAGACAGTGGGAAAGGTGAGAGAAAACAGACGCTTTACAATATCTATTATTCGACTGCTTTTCCTCAATGTTCTCGTAGTGTTTTGTATGTAATGTGACGAGAACTTGAATTACGAAAATTGTGTCACGTTGGGTTCCAAAATGTTGACGGATTTGCACAAAACCCAACGTTTAGGCAGTGCATTGATCTTCCTGAGCGGTACCGCAATGAAGGTGAAGATTTTTTAGACCAAATTGTTACTGGTGACGGTGGGCCTACGTCACACCAGAATCGAAACAACAATCCATGGAATGGCGACATTCATCATCTACCCAAAGAGTGAAGTTTATAAACAATTTCTGCCCGAAAATCATGTGCACAGTTTTTTGGGACAGAAAAGAAGTATTGCTAGTGGAGTTTGTGCCTGGTAATGACAATCAATGCAGCGTCTTATTGTGAGACATTGAAACACCAGTCGTGCAATCCAGAATAAAAAGACGGCAAGTTGAGTAAGGGTATCGTTTTGCTTATGACAATGCCCGTCCACATGTGGCTAATCGGACCAAAGATCTCATCAACCTAAATGGGAAACCTGATCCTCCATACAGCCCTGATCTGGCGCCCACTACCATTTGTTCCTGCACTTGAAGAAACACTCAGGGCTCAGCGTCTTCAAGACGATGAAGTCAAAACATTTGTGATACAGTGGTTAACAAGTCATTTGGCAGAATTTTATGAGGAGGGTTTCAAAAAACTGGTGCCGTTATGACAAAATTCACAAATGAAAATTGAAAAGTAGATTAAGGTACAGGCTTTCATAAATAAAATTATTGGGATATCTTTCAGTCTTTTTTTAATTTCAAAACGGTACTTTACTTAGAAAACATGCTCTGTAGGTCATTCGAATACCTTTTAAATTTGTTACATTAGCCACTGGTTAGAATGGTGTGACAGCTAATACTTTAACTTAACCATTTATTTCCTCCCTCAATAGCACCTGTTAATATTCAAGTAACAGTATTTCATACAAGATTTAGCTAGAAAAACCGTACTAGTGCCTTAAAAACCTTTATTTTTTATTCTCCACAATTTTGATATCATGATTTACACTACATGCGAGTTTTCCGCTCAGACAAAGCAATGTTAGAAGTTCTTTTAGAAAAACATGTTCTTGGTCTCTTGTCGCTTTATCTTTTACAGCTTAAACTGTCTCACATCGTTCTTTTCATTGCTGATTTAACCTAAAAGAGTAGGAAAAAGTATATTGGGCAAGGGTTGATGGATGTTCCAACACAGGATCTCATGCATATCTTAAAAAACTTGACAGTACAGGTATTGAGCTGATGTTGTCCTGCTACAGAATGTGCATTAATTTTCCACAATCGTGAAAATCCAAAATGATTGTTGTCGATTCCTGTGGTCCCACCCAGGCGTGAATACTTCCAACTGATTGTCTTTTTTTGGATCAAAAGCTGATTTTGTTTTTCAATATTTTGTTCTGCAGCAACTTTCTTCAACAACGCCAGAAGTTGACGCTTTATTAACTAGCCTGAGGATAGCCTCTTCGTTTAGTTGGTCGATGCAGTAACGTCGCTGGCATTTCAAGGTCAGACTAATCAACTCTCTTTCCTCCGCGGGGTCGGAAATCATTCAACGCCGAAGTGGCGACACAGGACTTGAGCACCAGATGGCAACACAACCCAAAACTACTGGTTGCATATGAACTGGACGCAAAACACTTGCCTCTGCGTGCCTAACTAAGACAAGAGCACATAATCACAAGTAGAGATCTTCCGACTGCGGAGCACGTATCAATGATATCCGTCACTCAACTCGAGACAACCGATGACTCAAATGGGAAACTATTCCAGGCGAAACTCAATTCAACAAGGAGGAGATGAACATCAATTGCAATAATGGCTGAAAATGCAACCTTCTCAATAAATACAAATGTTTCCCTTCGTATCATCACGATGATATTGGAGGGGGAGTATGCAGTGACTCTGTTCAACACATCGCCAGAAATTAAAACGCCTGGCCTAAGACATCTCTGCAGTTTCTGATTCTGAGGGCTGCAGTTTCCATATTTAAAAATAGTATTTACTAAAAATGGAAAAACAGTAAATCTGGAGTAAATTTAAAATAAAATGAATTTCTTGACAGGATTTCGTAACATTTACTTCGGTAATTAACAATTTAAGAACTGCGACTTCCAACCCTATTTCTTAGCTCGTCCTCAAACCAATCATTAAAGAAAATATTTTTTCTACGATTGCATTAGGGCTTTTCGAAATTGTTACTGGGTTACTTTGTTTGTGAAAACGGGACATTTTGATAACATTTCACAGTATTTTTCCCTTGCTATATTCTTTGCAGCATTTTTCGATGCTGTGTTTGGACACAAAGGTAGGACACTTATCAGCGAAATGATTCCGTCTAAATGGATCATCTGAAAATAAAACAAACATAAAAAAAAGAATTAAGAAAAATGAAACTATTCATATTGAGTTAGTAAGAGAAATAAGAAAACACTCAAAGATACAACATTTCAACCAATACCTTTCCATTACACCTATTATGTTTCATAACGTTAAAAACATGTTTTTAAAGTTAGCAACAAATTGATATTTACAAGCGCTTGGTTTACTGTCTGAATAATTTACTCAATCTTAATTTCAAAACTTTTGAATCGAGTCGACGTCTTAAAAACTGTTTGAATAATTACGCGGAAGATTAAGCTGTAAATCATTTTTCACTGACAGCGCTGATATAACATCGTATTATCATACAACTATCCATCAGCAAAGATTCCTTTAACTTTGGACGAGGTCGCTTCTTAACAAAGCGAGCTCTCTTCTTATTTTTCGGCACTGTGTATTCTGCTGTTAATACATCATTCAAAAGTGGTCAGTGCTACGCTGGAAGAAACATTAATCAAACCTGAAAGGCTCTACAAGTCGAAAGATGACAACCCTTAAAAGCACTTAAAATTTACCCAGTTTATAGTAAATAAATAATCTCAAACCCCGAGCGTCACAAAATTGTTAAAAGAAGAATTTTGTTTTTATAAAGTTTGCGCATCACATTCTAGAAAGAAAGTAAAATCTAATAAAATAATCTTGAGAATTGTGATAGAATGTTTTTAAAGTCATAATTAAACCTCATTTTATTCGTTCTTTAGGCTTGAAATTGGTTTTCGAAAAAGTTATTCAGTATTAGAAGGAAATTGTTTGTCTATTATTTTTGTTAAAAGAGTGAGATATGAACATCTGTTGAAAAGGTTGAAGGCAGAGCAGATGTTCTCAGATCTAAATTTGAAAATAAAAAAAAAAGCCTCGCTTGCTCATAATAATTAATTCTCTAGATACAGAATTAAAGTTCGTATATATTTTCTTAAAATAAAGTATCAGCATGGTGGAAGAGTTGAGTTAATTGAAATTTTGCAGATATTAATAAAGTGCACTTCATAATTATATAGAATAGTGTATTTTAAATAATATTTAAATATAAAGAATTTAGAGCAATAAAGATAATAAATGATATATATTGCGAGTATAAAAATGAATTAGTAAAATGTTTTGATTGCATTTATTCAGTAAAAATAAAGATGAATTTTTTTTGATAAAAAAATACTCTCCCAGAAGTATATGGATTGTTGTAAAGAATCGGAATTACAAGATCAGAATCAGAAAATTTACATATTCCAAGTCCTTTTCTTGCTATTTAATTGTTGTTAAGTATTAAATTAGAATAAGTTTTTCGATTCGAAGTTTATTTCTATATCCCTCAAAACATTAAGTTCTCACTAGCCAAGAAATCGAAATTTGGTGTTTAAAGCGTAAAGGAATGAAGGTGTTTCGGAAATTTCTAAGCGTATGAGATGCACCAGATGTGATATTCAATATATCTCGCCGTAGTAAGGAAGCGAACAAGAAGATCAAAGAAGACATCTCGATGGCAAGATTAACAGGTTTTGCAAGGTGCATCTTGTCAAAAACGTATGTCCGTAAAATTGCTAATACCTTTATCTCAGTATCCGGATCTATTGCTCATCGTCCTTTATAAGCAAACAAATTTCATGTTTGGTAATATCATGTCTTTGCTGTTGCTCGGCGAACACCAATGCTCTGAGCACATCTTATGAAGGAGTGACTACTTCATTGGGAAGATGAATAGTTATTTTTTCTCTTTAAGGAAATCAAATGTGGTTGAACCAGTTGGTTGTGCATACTATTGGTGCAACCTCCGACGTGAACTTCTCTTTTTCTTCAGCCGACAACTAAGTAGTGGTACTGTCAAGCGAAATGCGCCTTCAGTTTCAATGACACAACTAAAACATGTTTCTTACAAACAAGTCGATATTCAGAAAAGTATCAGGATGTGCTTCAGTCTCGTTTGTTCTTATTTGAAAAAGCTCTGGAAGGTAATAACTTTATATTCCTATATTTCAGAAGAACGACGCTTCGATCCACCCTTCATCAATTAAAACTTAGTTTAAATAGAGTCAAATAAACAATATAGATTGGCCAGCTATTATTCTAGATCTTAAGTAGGTGAAAAATGCTTTCGGTGAAGGCATTAACAAGCGATGTACATTCCCAAGGACCCTAATTTCCAACACTGTTCGTTGGTAAACACGGGTGACGCTCTCCCGGGATACCCTAGCGATCCTTCTCTATTTTAGACCCTCTTTCTTGTCTACCACTTTTATCTTTTTTTCAACTTCACGTCTAGACCACAGTTTAATCTTGTTTGGCGCAGCATAGCCATATCTGGCTCTTGCGCCAATAAACTTTACATTCACTCACTCACTCCAACACTGTTCGAATTTAAGCAACAATTAGATTAGTTGGCTCTATATAAAACCTGATTTACTGCAAACTTCAGCTCAAAATATGCTTGATTGGGCATTCAAATAAATAAGAAACAACGGTTTTAAGATTTGAAATATATAATGGATAATGAACAGAATAATACATTTTATTACACACACGCCCCCCCCCCCACACGTGTGTGTAGTAAATTTTTTTTCTTCTGTTTATTACCTTTTAATTTATATTTCTGCCAAACGCTATTTTTAGTGCAATTTTTATGAAATGTACGGACAGTAATATTGATGTCAGTTATCATTTAAATATATATCAACGAATTATTATACTTAAAATTTTTAAAAATCATTTAAAAAATTCCTTTACTGAATTTTAAGACAGGAAGGCAAAATTTTATGAGGCCGTTCAAAAAGTGTCCATGTTGGGAATAGGAAAAGGCGTTAAATATAGGGTAACTTACTGCAGTATTGAACAACAATCCTTTTTCCTTTTTAAGAAGTTTATGATTATGACATACTTCACGTAGCTTTTTAACCAATGAGACTATCTTCGTCTTTTTTGGAGCACATTCGCAGGAAGTAAATAATTCTTTTGAAGTCTACTTGGTTTCTGGTGTATTATGATGAATACAGGTCTCATTGACGATGATAATTTGACTCGACGTCATTAATTTTTGATTTGGCAACAAATGACATCCAAATAAGAACTAAACTCTCAATCAATGTCAATTTTGTTTTGGCGCCATTTATTAGATGTGGCGCACAATAGTAAAATCAATTTATTTAAGTAACGCCATCTGTCATCAAAACTTGTACTTTTGAGTCACTCTTGTAGTACAAAACGAGAAAAGTTCCTAGAGAGAGAAAAAAAATCTCATAATTAATATTTATTTCATATTTTTTGTGTTTGGTTGGTTTTATTAACATCGCACTAGAAGAAGTAGCAAGAGGGCTATTGGCGACGAACTTCATAATTGTGAACCTCGGTCAAGTGACGAGCACGACATCAGAGCTGGCATCTCCCTCTTCTGACTTCCACACCACACCAAAAGGGAGGACTTTGAGCTTCGACAGATTTAACGTACATCAACCCCGGCTACACGGCAAGTCTTTAGTGGAATCAAGGTTTGAACCTACGACTCGACAAAATTCGTCAGCTACGAGTCCGCGACCATGACCACTAGGCTTCCACGGTCATATTAATTTCTGTGATATCTTTCTGCTAAGTTAATTATATTTAAAGTCTATGATTGATTGAATGGACTCATCATTTTGAGCCTCGGTCAAGTGACGAGAAAGACACTCGAGCTGGCATTCCATTCAACTAACTCCCACACCACTCCAATGGGAAGATTTCGAACCTCAACATAGAAAGTATTAAAAAGTACTCAAGGAATTTAACAATTTATCCCAATGTATAAAAACATATAATTGTATCAAATTTGATTGTCAATGACTCATTATATACCATAGTTGGATAAGCTATAATTTAGAATTATTTTGTTACGGAATGCTCTCAGCCCTTTTCCTTTTCTGTTCTAAAGACATGTAAAGGCTGAACAGCGATGATAACTGAACGTTTAAGGGAATCGAAATTCCGTGATGTGATGCGAAATTTAGGAGATCGCATCTTTTCTGTTCAACAGTGGTTCAAATTAACTGACGCCAATAGCTCTCACTTTCCTCATTTATCGTATAATACCACTTAAATTTAGACTTTAAAAGCAATTAATTCTCACTCTTCATGTAATCCATTGCTCCAGATGAAAGCGTCAAGAAGTTAAAACGTTGTAAAGCTGAGGCGATCGTTGTCTTCGACACTTAAGCCACATGTCAAAACTCATTGGGTCCTAACCATTTTAGCCAGCCGCTCTCTACCCCACTAAAAAAATCAATTTCGCATCACTCTTTTTTCAGAAAAACAACCCACGAAATTCCCTTTTTGAAATCAATAATGTCGTGAGTTTTTTGATACTTAAATACTCAGATGATAAATGTGAGATAATTATTTAAAAATATTTTCGATTATCAGATAAAGAAGGTAATTTATCAGAAACTTTCCTTTATTCCTCACTCTCTCGAATGCAATTTTATTTCATACAATTAGAAGCAATAATCTAGATTTTAGTAGGAAACTCTATAGGATTATTATTGCACTCGGAAATTTGGGTGGCGATTGAATAGGAGCCTTAATTCTTAATATATCTAAATTTTTAAATAAAAGCCATGGAGTGGGCTCTATGACGGTTTTACCTAACTCTTTGAGGATCTGTTTATGATTTTTTTAAAATAGAAAGTTCTCCCAATTTGGGAAACGTGATTTATGTAGATCGGTCTAGAGTTATTGGAGTGTAATGTGAATTCTATGGAGGAAATAAACTTTTATAAAGTGAAGAGTTTAATAATAGATTTGGTAGTTTTTAGTGAATAATAAAGATAGTAATCTAAAAAGATCGAAGGGACATATGTACCAGACTTGTGTTGAGTAAGAAGCTTTAGGAGTGAGTTTAGATTCACAAATTCCTTAAGAATTCAATCCTTATTTAGAGTTCTTGTAAGGATACAAACCCCAAAGGGTCGGTAAAAAAGAACAATCGTTTTGCGTTAATAAAACGTTAAATCAGACTCATATATGGATCAAATACAGCAGATAAAGTAGATTAAATATTGTTCATTTTCTTTTAAATATAGGAGAGATCAACGCAATTAAAATGCATTTTTTTTTGCTGTGCGCAAATTTATTCTAAGAATATCCAGCAAATACTCTACATTTCTTTTTAACAGTAAGCAATGAGCACAAACACTTAAAAATATGCGACAACACCAATTAAAATTTCACTCAATCACTAACATAGCGATTCACGATTTATACGTAATCACAATTTCGTACTAAAACATACGCGCACACTACATAAACTTGTGAAGTTGGGCTTTCCCTCGATTTTCTCTTCACTAACCTAGGGGACTTTAACTGAAATTGATTGCATGAAATAAATTTCTTCCCAATCAAAATGAAATGTGATTACGCAAATTAGAGGCAGGTAGAAATAAAATGAAATGAGCTAGGTAGGACGGTATATAAGCAAAAGAAAATTTAGACGATTGAGGCCGAGTGGGAGTAGCGCTGAGTGTATCCTTACAGGCAGTAGATGATATCAAGAGTTGCTACGGGCGATAGTAGTCGTAGTGGAGTCGAGAAGTCAAGAAAGCCTCATCTGGAGAAATTTTGAAAGATACTATTAGTACGCTATTAGTTGAATGGGTGTATCTATCTAGGGTGTTATCCAGGAGAGCACACATACCTCACATTATACTGCTAGATTGCCAAATAAATAGTTGTGAGAGATTTGTCTAGTGTCTCTTCTTGTAGGTTATTGACTTTTAGTGTTAGTTATATTTGATTGAGTTATGGCACAAGAGTTGGAAGAAGTGCAACGTCACAAACTCTTTTCGTAAGCCTCTGGATGTACTATTTATAAACTCTCTAAGAAGTTCTTTCGTCTACAGGCGAAAAAAAGCAAAATGTGGTGACTTTACGATATCTGGTAGCCAAATTGGACACTACTTATCCAGTTTTTCCTCTTTAAACTTACTTCCTTAGCATTTTCACCTTCTGTGTAACACTATTTCCCAATAGTTTTCTGTCATTTTCAGGAAAAACAACAATGCCCAATCTTAAGGGAAATTATATTAATTAAAAAATGATCTGATTAAAAGAGCTTGATCATCATCAATGAATGACTTTTTCTTCATTAGACTGTGTAATTTTGTATTTCTTTAAGCAAGTTTAGTAATAGAAGGAGAAGGAAATTATAATAGGGAGGATTGCATAGACTTTGTTGAAGACATGCATGCACACTGCGGTACATTTTGCATGCTGCGATTTGTTCATGTACTAGTCAAAAAGGTTACAGGACAAAGCTATTATGTATCAATACTTATTTTGAATACAAATTAATCTTATTTAAAAGAAATTTAGAACACTATTTGTTCAAATATGTGTTTGAGGACTTTTAATCAAGCTTATCTGTGCATTCTTGCGAGAATTGCTTTGGGAAAGGGATAGTTGGTCCTTAAAGCTCCTTAAATTTCTTAGATCTCTGCAAAGCCCACTGTTTAGCGGTAGCGAAGCCTATGAGAACCACTGTTCAACGAAACACTTCTGAAACACTTGCAGTTTCAGGCTTTGGGATAAATGAGATTTAATACAGTCTCAAAACAACTATTCTAGCAACTCTTTTAGTGGTTATGAGGCCATGAGAGTGCAGCCTGTGTTGTTTCCATCGAGTAGGAGGCTCGATTCTTGATACCACTAAAGACTCACCATGAAGCGGGATCGATGTTCGTTAAATCTGTCGAGGCTCCAATTCCTCCTTTTGACTTGGGGTGGAAATTTGGTGAGGTGGCGACAGCTAAGACGTCGAGATTCAAAATTGAGGAGTCCTTCACCAATAGCCCTCGTATTTCTTCTTAGTGGGGCATTAGTAACTGATCATTCAATCAAAAATTTTCTGTGACTCTGAGGTAGTCTTAATTTATATTAATGAAATCTGACTCAAAAGAAATCTTAGTACTCACTTTAGTTTTTACAGAAATGGCTTCAGTATCAAGTATATGATATCACCTACGGAGCCAGTGTTTTTATTAACCTTGGTAGAACATAAAAATAATATATGTGTTGTGCCTATCCACAATCCATGTGGCCAAGAAATCCTTTTATATTTCATTTATTGCGTGTCTTCAATTTTCGATGAGTACTGAATTGTTTCTTAACCTTTCGGGAAGAATACCTTTCTAGATTTCGTTTATAATCAGAAACAAATTTTTTTAAAAATAAATAAAGGATTGTTTTTACTTAGAAATTAGTTTCTTAAGCAAAGAAACAAAATTGAATTTGTAAAAAAAGAATACGAGCGAGAGCATCAGCTGTCTTTTTTTTTGTTGTGATTGTAATCGTTTATTAAAGTCACACCGAAAATCAACAAGAGAGTTATTGGCAACTGATATCGTTATTTTAGCCTCGGTCAAGTGACGAGGGTGACAAACGAGCTGTTGCCTCCGTCTTTAAGCTTTCATGTACTTCTAGCAGGAAGACTCGGGAACTCAACAAAATTTAACGTACATCAGCTTCGGTATGGGGCGAGTCTTAAGTTGCACTAAGGCTCGAACTCGCGACACGACGGAAACAACACTGACCATTAGTCGGAGACCATGATAACTAGTTTACTATGGCCACTTTTCTTTATGAAATAATATTCATAGTTAATTAGGAGTATTAAAAAGTGCATTTTAGTTTAGTCTAAATGCTTCATTATTTGTAGACAAATCTGTGCTGTATTGACCCCGGGGCCGCGGTAGCCTAGTGGTCAAGGTCGTGGACTAGCGACCGGCGGTTTTCGTTCAGTCGCGGGTTCGATCCTTGGCTGCCAAAGACCCGCCATGTAGCCGGGGCTGATGCACGTTAAATCTGTTCGGGGTCCAAAGTCCTCCCGTTGGTGTGGTGTGGATGTTAGGAGAGGGGGGCAGCTCAGGTGTCGTCCTCGTCACTTGACCGTGGTTCAAAATTACGAGGTCCGTCGCCAATAGCCCTCGTGTTGCTTCTAGTGCGACGTTAATATAAACTAAACTAAACTAAACTAAACTAAGCTGTATTGACCCCGTTGCAAATAAGAGACCCGGTGACTCAATAATAATAAGCTAAAAATCTTCAACCACTTTAAATAATGCTTTGAATAAGCAATAGCAAAATAAATTAATAATGTGGAATGGCAAACTAACCTCTTCTTAATTAATTATTATGATGGAGAATTTTACACCCCTTTGTAACTCTTAACCAGACTCGTGTAACCAGATTTGAATTAAGTGGATCCGGTTCAAGTGGACTTCTAGTTACGGATTCCGAACCAGGTATATTAGCAGAGTACATTGCCTACAGTTGTTCGAACAAATATAATGTTACTATAAATCTCTTAATTCCTCTATCTCCTGAATCCTATTCTCAATATTTCTTTTTACATAAGGAGACTAATTTACACAAGTCACGGTTCTTTCACAAGGCGAGTTTTTTCATGTTAAATATAGCAGTATAGCAGTCTCAGAGGTTAGTTAAAGGGAAATGTGCTTAAAAAACAATTACAAGTTATCGCAACACTTAACATAGAATTTCTTAAGAACAGATATCCTCAAGAAATCTATTTTTGGTGTTGCTTTTTGGATGATAATCCTTCTTATAATCTCTAGATCAAATTATATGAAACTATTTCTTAGTTTCATTTAACAAATATATAAAAAAATTATAAATGGCTATCACCAAAGTTTTATGATTAGGTGCTTAGAAGAGATAGTAAATTTTGATCTGCTATGTTTTAAACACTTTTTACACACGCATTCATAATCGATATTGTAATAACTGAAACTAGTGGAATTAGTGAAGTTTACTTTTGAAAAAAAATTGTCAATTTCTTATAAGCTCTTACAGATAATAAAATACCATAATTATTTGCATATTGTAATTTAGTGTGGATTAATCATACACTCGATTATTCTCCTTTTATAGTATATAATTATATCCTTCCAGCTACTATTTGATTTAGTGGTAAAGGTGTGAAGTAAATACAAAAGATAAGATACGATACAAATATAGAAAAATGAGTAGTAACTATTTTGAAAACAGTTAAAGAAAATGTCAAAATTGGAATTTTGTATCAGGAAGAAACTTATGAAAAAAAATCACTAATAGCAAGAAAGTAATCAATCATTATTAATTAATGTAATTTAATTATATATAATGTACTTTTTAAACATTATTCAACGTACAAGTTAAAATAGTTAGTGTTAAAAATAGGGAAGCGAAGTCTTCTTTTATGATTGATTTATATTTTAATAACGTCTCCCATAAAAGCAACACTAGGGCTAGATGAACTTTTAACCTCGGTCAAGTGAAAAGGACAACACTTATCTGCATCCTTCTCTCTAAGCTTCCAAACATCAGGGGGGTATTTAGTGGAATCTGAGCATGAACCCACGACTTGGGGAAAACAACTCTAACCGAGAATTCTTGACCTTGACCCCTAGGTTACTGAAGATACGAGAAATGAAGTAGAGCTTTATTCATTAATACAGCTCTGCTTTCTATGTTTATTTCAAAACCTCACAAATTCATAATTTAGGCAAGCACCACATATTTAAAATCCACATTTCAACCAATGAAGTGCTGTTACACATACACATATAATTAAAATGATTTCTTAGAATAGGGAAAGAGAGTACTCTCTCTCCACAGGAACTCAAGTCTCTAGTTCATGAATATCCAACTCCTTATTTGAATATCCAGGAAAGAAATCTGTTACAAAATCCCAAAGTTTACATACAAGAAAGAAAACTAAGCCACCCTTCGCGGGAATCGATTTTATTTCGCTGCTAATGGAAAACATAGAAACTCCATTCTGTACCTCCAAAAATAACAATAAAAAAAAAACCAAAAAAACAAAAAAACAAAAAACAACAACAAAAGGCGAGGGAGGGATTCTCGGAAAGTCCAAAAAATATATATTCAATAAAAAGATTCCCTGAATCGATCAAAATCAGTGGTTGATTTATTTTTTAAGCAAATCCCTCCCCACACGTTCCAAAAGGGAAGGAAAAAAAAGATAACCGAATGAAGAATATATTCAGAATAGTTCGAACGTGTTCGAATCTGTGGTACCCCTCCTCCTCAGATAGATTTATAATCATATTTCAGCGAAAAAAAAAAAAAGAAAGGATGAAAGAAGGGGGAGAGATTTCAACCAATCAAATTTCATTCTTCTGGCGATGATTTATTGTCTAGGGTAGACCTGAGTGGTAGAAGCTGATAAACCGAGAGCCTGGAAGCATCACTGTAAATTGTCAGATGGGTGCCTACCAATCTGTTCGGGGAAAAGGAAAGTTTTTTACTTTTATTCACTCTTTTTCTTAAGATCTCTTGTAAGCTACTTTTCGAGATGGAAAATCATCCCAGACTCTCCAGTAGTGATGAGTAATGAGCCAAGTCTGATATTTCTGGGTTTAATAGCCAACAATAACTTGGCATTCTTTTTGGAGAGAATGGAGTATTTGCAAGAGAGGGAATCGCTTTTTTGGTTCTTTATGAAGACCGCTCGGTTTCTGCGTGGGTTTTTGCGGGGGAAGTGTCCATGTTAAGCGCGGCATCAATAAAAGAGTTTTTGATTTTTATGGGATTAATACGACTGAAGGAACGGAAAACTTATTTGTCAAAAAGAACGAGAATGTCAAGGAAGAATAACCGGTTCATAAAATTTAAAGGATAACTGGAAAAAGATACATAGTTATGATTCGTTGTCTAAAATCTCATTTATTTTCTGAATCCTTGTATAAAGTATGTGATTTTGTTTTAAAATCCCATCTAACTGTTCTTATATGTTTCACGTTTTTTTTTTATATATAAGAGAAAACAAAACGAAAGGTTTCACTGAGTTTGATCAGTATTCGCTTTTCATGAAATTCTCATCTTAGGCGAAATGATTTCTATCTGATAATCAAGAAAATAATAAAAAAAAAATGTCGTCCAGTAAGCATTAGCGTATTCAGGCATCCTTTTTTGTTTTATTAGCATCGCACTGAGAAGCAACACGAGATCTTTTGGCGACAGATCTCGTAATTTTGAGCCTCGGTCAAGTGACAAGGACGTCACCTCAGGTAGAGCTTCTCCCTTCAAATCTACACACAATTCCGACGGGAAGAAATGGGTTTCCCACCAGATTTAACCTCGCTACATGTAAGGTCTTTAGTGGCATCAAGGCTCGATTTAGTTTAGTTTAGTTTTTAATAACGTCGCACTAGAAGCAACACGAGGGGCTATTGGCGACGGACCTCGTAATTTTGAACCACGGTCAAGTGACGAGGACGACACCTGAGCTGGCACCCCCCTCTCCTAACATCCACACCACGCCAACGGGAGGACTTTGGGCCCCGAACAGATTTAACGTGCATCAGCCCCGGCTACACGGTGGGTCTTTGGTGGCCAAGGATCGAACCCGCGACTGAACGAAAACCGCCGGCCGCTAGTCCACGACCTTGACCACTGGGCTACCGCGGCCCCCGCATCAAGGCTCGAACTCACGACCTTACGAAAAAAACGGCCACGTGTTCGTAACTGGCATATTGAATACATAACATATTGAATAATGCAATATACATGTTTTCAGATTTTTTTTTAAATCTCATGGTATACTTGGAATTCTAGTTGATTTCTTAGGTGCATTAAATTATCAAAACGAAAAATAAATAAATAAATAATTTTTTAATTATTTATTACAGAATCAACACAAAAAAAGTTTTTTTTTTTGTGATTTAAAATAAATCGATAGTAACTAAAAACAAATAATTAAGCAATATTGTATTTTTAAGTATAAGTTAAAATCCCGAATTAAATTAAAATAGTGTTATATAACACATGGATCAATAAGTCCCGAGACTGTGCGGTCGTTTTTTTGCGATTTCCTTCTTCAAACGCACCAGCAAGTCAATATAATAATCACTGTTGATCGATTTACCTTTTTCGAGGTAGTCAATGAAAATCACGCCATGCGTATCCCAAAAAACTGACGCCACGATTTTGCCAGCTGACTGCTGCGTTTTCGGACGGCTTTCGCCAGCTGTGCGCCACTGCCGCTTCGACTCTGGAGTGTAGTGATGTATCCATGTTTCGTCCATGGTCACGTAACGACGCAAGAAATCTTTTTTGTTGCGAGTAAATAGCGATAAACAGCTTTCTGAATCATCGACTCGTTGCTGTTTTTGTTCCATCGAAAGCAATCGCGGCACCCACTTGGAAAAAACCTTTTTCATGCTCAATTTTTCATGAAGGATAGTAAATACACTTCCATATGATATCTGTGTCATCTCAGCAATCTCACGGAGCTTCACTTTACGATCTTTCATTATAATTTTTGTCACTTCACTCACATTTTCCGGTGTAACGGCTTCCACAGGTCTACCCGAGCGTTCCGCGTCATTTGTGTCGGTACGACCCCGTTTAAACTCGGCAAACCACCGACAAATCGTTGCTTTTGATGGACAAGAGTCCGGGTAACATTTTTCAATCCATTGTTTCGCTTGCACGATGTTTTTACCCATTAAAAAACAATGTTTTTTCAGAACACGAAACTCGGTTTTTTTCCATTTTTTAAAAAAACTAACTACAAAACGACTTTACTCCAACCTCGATAACTCAGCTGTTTCTGGTCCGATCGACTTAAAATTTTGACACGTTTCAAGCAAAGGTTAGTACTCTAGAAAGACCTGGTTACTGGTTTACTACGAGCGCCATCTCTGGGTTATTCTCGGAACTTATTGATCCATGTGTTATATTATTATGGCTCCGTCTACCAGTCATTTTGAATGTAATGTTTATTATTTGGATTTCCTAATACTGTCCTCAAATCCCAACTATTTTGTCTATTTGATTGCAAAATAGTGTATTCAAATGAACAAAAAATAATGAAGGTTTGTGAGAAGAATTTTTATTTCTCCCGGATTTCTTAAGAATATTTTTACCTTCATTTTGATGATTCGTTTGTGAGTTTTCAGGTCTTTAAATATGTTCTAAAATATTTTCAAAAATCGGAGAGAAAATGTGATTCAAACAAATCTTCATTAACTTTTGCTCTTTCGGATGCACTTTTTACAGCGTTTTTCTGTATTTCACTTGGTGTGTGTGTGTGTCATGAAATTTTCGATCGTTAATTTAACCAACTTCCCACTAAGCTAGAGCTCTGAAACTTTGGAAATCGTTCGTACTCGCCTAACAATACAATATTTAGACATTAGCGACAAGTTTCAACTAATATTTCAATAATTGTTTTAATATCGTAACTTGTGTTGCAACCGAGCGCCATCTATGGAGGATAAATTGAATTACGCAGAGAGAGTGATCTTAAAGACAAGAGAGATATGAGGTTTTTTACAAAGTCTTAGCTAATATTTCAATAATTTTTTCAATTAACTTTGCCACTATATAAAAACGTTGTTTTAAAAAACGTTGGTTTTTTTTATCTCTAATTATTTGCTTTCAAATAGGTAAAATAGTAAAGATTTGAGGATGTTAGTAGAAATTCCAAAGGATTAATATTAATTCATGAAATCAAAATGGAAGTAGACGGGAGTCTTGAAAAAAAAATGGAGCACTATTAGTAACTTACATAATTCTTATCGCCTTTGGACAAAATTCGTATCATTGTTTATAATTAAAAGGGAACTAAATTATGATGTTAATGTGTAAATTAATTAACTGCTGGAAAAAAAAAAACCTTTCATGATGGATCCCATTTATCTCCTTAAAACTGATATCTCGATATGAAAAATCAGCCGCGGAAGCAGATTGGTTATGGTCTCGAACTCAATGTCGATGTTGTCTCCCTCGCATTGTAGATTGGGGTCAAGCTTCCAATAAAGACTCATCGAAAATATTTAATATGAAATGGTTTGGGACTCAATGGGTTCATGTTGGGATGGTGTGGAATTTTTGAATAATCGAGTGCCTGCTCAAGTGTCATTCACATCTCTTGACTATAGTTTGGAATAACGAGGTTTGTCACAAATATTCCTTGAGTAACTTTTAAGTAGGTCAGTAGGAGGACCCGAGGGGGTAGGTGCAAAGGGACATATGCACCCCTCGTGAAGTAGAAATGTTTCTGGATAATTCTCTCTCTCTCCCCCCTTTATTTTAAAGATGTTTGAAATTTTAGATTAAGTTTTTTCTCTCCTCATGCTTAAATTTCTTTCATCGCGAGGAGAAAGAAGGATTTCAACTAAGCCTAAGAAAATAATAGAAAAGTCTTCGCTGAACGTATCTTAATTAGGTGCATCTTAATTAGTGTTTGTAAAAGAAGAGAGGATGGGGGGAAGGAAGAATCCCTATAGAAAATGCACTCCCCCACAAAAAAATCCAAAATTTATTTTAATGATATTTTAATTATTTTTCTTATATAATCTTTATTATTGTAACTTTTATGACTTCATAAAATTATTTCAATACTTGAGCAGTTTTAAACAAGAAAGACTGATGTAGCATATTATTTACTTTTTACCAAGTGCTAATACTAAACTAAAGAAACTCCTTCTTTTATAGTAATGACGATATGCACCCCAAGATTAATTTCTGGGTACGACACTGAGGTAGGTAATCAAATATATTGAAGAGGGAGCCTATCAATTTGCGATATGTATGGAATATTCCTTATCCTTAGTGTCCAACATTTTGGAAATCGCTGTAGAAATAACATAAACATACACACGCACATTTTTCATATTTTACTTTTATTGCAATTCTGGGTCTTGCCATGGTAACACTTTAACAGCAAAGCTTCAGTAAACAGTTTAAAATATGTGGGCTTTATCAAATTTATGATTTAATTTAGCAGTTCACATACAGTTGCTTCGTGTGGATTCGCCATAACTGTTGCCCTTTGGAAGCAACACCAACTTTCTGGGCCTTTGGGACACTAACCGAACAAAAGATTGCTCTTTTCGGATACAATGTGATAAAATGCAGCAATTACCTCCCTCGTAATTATTTGAAGATGACTGGTATTGCTTCGAATAGCGATGTCATAATAAGTTTGGATTTTTTTCAGTCAATTGCCTGCTAGACTTTTTGTTTCCTGCAATTGACTTACCATTATTGAACGCTTTATTCTCAAATAGTCAGAACAAGACGAACGCAAATAACAAAGTGTGAACAGATTAGCAGCACAAACAGGAAACTCAGCCCTTATACATATTAGAGACACAACTGGAACAAATACACACTTGTAATAGCAGTCACATCTGCAACTGCAACTTTCAGCTCCCAAGCTTACTAGTTCGTTCTACGAACGAATCTCTGCAGTAATACTCTGCACTTCCAAGGCAGACTCTGACAGTTCCCGGTAGATCACAGATTCACTTGGTTACGCTACCAATAACTCCTCGGCAGTTCCGCTCAGTCAATATCGCTTTGCTTTTATCGATACAGAAGCATACTCTAAAGACAGAGTGCTCTGTCTCAGACTCTCAGAGTATTTAAAAGCCGATATTTCCCGGTTTTGGGCAGGAAAAAACCCGGAGAAGTCCGTAACTTTCTTTCCAGTAGAGATTTCACTAAGATTCCATCCTTTTCTGAAATCTTTGATTTTCACCAGTCACCAAGTTTTCCGCCAAGTCCTTAAAAGGCTCATCAAACCCGTCGTCAATGTTAAAAGGTCATTACTTAAACTTTCCTTGGCTGACTTATGAAATGTCTGCAAATGTCCCCTTTCCTTATATAAGATAACCATTGCAGGGAAGCGTCATCTTGGATTCGTAATAATAGTTAACAAGCTTTGTTGTCCTTTTTCTGAAGTGTTTTTAATTGGATTTGTGATTTTACTGACAAAACTTTATGAAGATTGTAAAATTAAATAATGAAGGGTGGCAGCTTCAAAGTTAGAATGGCAAATGAAGATAAAACCAATTGAAGTTACAAAGTAAGATATAAAATTATTAGGAAAACATTGAAAAGATGGTTTCACAAATTTTTACCACGATAATATATATTAATCAATATCTTAACGCTTTAAATATTGATATTTTAAAATATCATTAGTTTAATGCTTCTTTTGCTTGATATATTTATTTTTTAAAATTCTTTTTTTAATTCCGTTGCTGCTTTTATTTTTTCTAACTTTTCATGATTAAAATATTTTGGAAGAAACTTTTAAAAAAAAGTTTATTGTGATTCTATATATGTAGCATAAATTATAATTCATTATACTCAAATTTTTTTTGTAATGCACATATACGTGATTCTGATTTTATATATATAGACAATATAGTTAGACATTGATAAAGTATAAATAACTTCCTTTATTAATACATAGAAAATTAGAATTAAATACAGAATGACAGAAAAATAATAAAAATATCTCTCATAGTTGTAATTCAAGATATTCAGTTCATTTTATAATGAGTAAATAATAAAAAAAATTAATATTTTTTATATACTAACATTAATACGAGTATTTTCTGTACGAAACCTAAAGTATGATGAAATAAACACTTACTGTCAGATTCTAATGAAGATGAGCTTTTTATTAAATTTCCAAAAACAAGTTTGCCCGAAGCCATGCAACATTTTACGAAAAAAAAAAATTGTTTAGTACAAATAATTTTTTCAGGTTTTGGTGAGATACTCTAGGTGATTATGTTGAATTTTTGAAGAACTTTCTTTTTAATGAATTACCTGTCCTCGAGCTAAGTCCCTGATTTATGGTCTCTTTGCAACCTTGAAATAATTAGATCAAAAAAGGTATATTGTCAAATTTTATAAAAAGCCTTTTATGGTTAAAAAGTGATTTTTCATAGGGCAAACTGTTTTCAAAGTTTTCTTTAGAAAACAAAGAACCGAATATAGAGCCATTAAAATTGTTTATTTTTGCATCCAAAAAACGTACTTACTTTATAATAAAGATAAATATAGAAACGTATTGGAATTAATGAATATAATTTACAATCACGCCTGGAAGTGACGCTGATAGATTGGAATATTACCTGTGGTAATTGCATCGATTATAACTCTAATTTTCCTTTTAAGTTAATGAAAAATATGATAGTTTGACTTATGGAAGGAAATAACAATTAAAATAACCGTAAAAAAATTCATTATTAGTTAGCGTTGAAATTAGTTCAAGTAAGAATAGATAGAAGCAAATTAAAATAACTAACTTGAAAATTTTAGGAGAAAAATTGTATGTAATAACACAAGATAACTGAGATACTAAAATGCTTCAAAATTTACATTTTTTTTTCTGTTTAAAATAATAGAAAGCTTTTCTTTGAATCGGTCGGTGTATTATTTATGAGAATTTGATAAACAAAATGCCAAAATTGAATTTGAAACCATTGGCGTACACAATCGGCTGAAGATGGTCTCACATTTCAAGTCCATCGTTACGTTGCCGACTGTGACACGGACTGAGAATCGTAGCTTTGTATTGGTGTTTTTTTCAGTCAATGTATGGCGACATGTGAATAAAAAATTCAAATTATTTTCACAGATCAATTACAATCAATTTTTATGGTGATTTCTCTAATTACGCAGTAGTAAAAACGGCCTACTATAAGAAAATACCTCTCGGAAGAGGAATTTGGATTCTTTTCTTTTTATTTCCGTAAAATTTGCTTCCATTAAAATTAAATAGTAAATATAGGGTCAACTATGGGGAAAATATTAGTAATCTAATGGATAGATTGTAAACAAATGTACCGAGCTACAGAGAAAAATATATGTATTTGCATTTTTCTTAAAACAAGTTTTTTAGGATTCTAGAGTACTTTCTTGAAAATCTACTCCATCATAGTGTTGATATTTTTTTTACATTGCGAAATGAAGTAATTTTCTGTACAGTGAATGCAGTATCTAAATAAACATTAATAAATTCTAGGAATGGCACGATATGTGTAAAAAAAATTATGGAAACTTAAATCATAAAATTTAAATTTTATTCGCAATTTAAATTTTGAAATTGTAATTATGTTCAATGCATAGAACAGAAGTTGTCATAGTGATCATAGCGTGTAAAATATATGTGTAAAATGTGGAAAACTAAAATTTTTCAATGTCCAAAAATAATTTATCTATTTCATTTGTTCTTACGAATTTATTAGAAAACTTAAGCTGATCAATGTGTTTAAAAATCATTATTTTATATCATAGATTGTTAGTTAAGAAACTTAATAATGTTATTCAAAAACACACTAAAAATATAATACCGATTCTATTAAACAACTTTGTAAAAAGCATTCCTTAAGAGTTTGATATGCAAGTGAATGATTTTCAAATGTTTTCCATCATAGCAGTTAGCTGATGAATGTTTGGTTGATGATCTGTTAAGGCATTTCGCAGAAGCTCAGTACAATGCTGATCAGTTAAAACTAACCGAGACGAATTTTTTTATGACATTAAGTGTTGAATACAAACATTAACAATAACACGATGTTCAGAAAACTAAGATAAACTCCAGCGCACATTCTTTGATTTAAGGCAAATTTTAGTTCCGCTACTCGAACTCAATAGTTGAACCACCGAATAGTTGAAAACTGTCTAGGGGAAAAATTCACAATTTTCTTCTGGAAACTCTGAATAAATAGTTTTTTCAAATATTCCTTTCCAAAATAGGGCTTCAAAAGGTAGTGTAACTGGTCCCCTTATGGAAAAGAAAAGTTATACTTATAAGTATTTTGCAGATTTTTTAGAGTTATAAATTCATAGATTTTACGTAAGATGAACCTAAAGTTAGGTATACGACTTAAAAATACACCCAGCGCTTTTTTTTTACACGATTTTGAAATAACACGGTTCACCAACATACTTTTTACACGAATGTTTTGCTCCAGCACGAAACCTCCACCTCCAATTTTTCTTAAATTTTAATTTTGATATTGTAATCAAAAGACAGGTCGGTTTTTGCCCATACATGAGTGAGTTTCTTGGTCTACTTCATGGCTTGTATTATGCTTTGTATTCTGGAGTTAGGATAAAATCGAATTTTGTAATCACTTTTTTCTTTAATTCGTTGTACTTCAACTTTAACACAGCATTTCGGGTTCCAGCCAAATTGGAAATACATCACTTAATTGTTTCGACTATATTCACTCGCTTTATGAAAAATTATTTGTTTTAACATGTTATTAACTTGAAATATATCTTTAAAATCGCAATTCCTGTCATGTATGGTATTTTTTTTTCAAATTTCTATGCATTTTTTCATTTCGATAATTCAAGTCGATAATGATGAAATCGAAGGTAGTTTAGCTATTAACGGCTGATTTGATTATGAGGGCTTGAAATTTGCTACAAGTGTGGAATAACATTTTCTTAATCACGATTCTAACATGGAGCGAGCATCAAAATTTCAACGTAATTTTAAGTTTTGTATAGGAGAATATCAAGAATTATATGAACAACAGAAGAAACAAACAAACAAACATACAAAAAAAAACAGCCGTTAATAACAAACTTTATAACGAAAGAAACCAACAGAGGCCGTGAATAACGAACGTAATTCTTCATTTGAATCAAAGTCGACAGTTGTGCTAGACATATCTGACACATCTACTGATAATATCATTTTTGACCAGTTCTTAATAAACGTGCACGCTCGTTATCTTGAATAGTTGTTAGCAGTTTTATTCCTAATTTCAATTTGAATTTTATTTGTTATATGTACCTATAGACAGAATTTTCACTGTACTCTAATTTAAATTGTTTTTGTAATAAAAATTGTTTCTTTTTTACTATAATATAATATGGATTTCATTATTACTTTTTTTGCATGGTTTTTTTTGGGAAAATATTTAGAAGTTTTTGATCTTACCCGCTTTTTTAAAATTGTGGAACATATCCCCACAAATTTACCACATGTTGCATGTATTTTTTTACGTGATTTTTTGCACGTTTTCTAAGGAACGTATCTACCGTGTGAAAAAGAGTTGGGTGTATAAATAAAGCAACTGACGAGAACTCATCACAGCCAACATCCCTCGGTCCTAATTTCTACACATCGCCTTGTGAAAAGCTGAAGTCTTAGCTCCAATTAAGGAATATAAATTTCCGTTATTCCGTAAGTTGGTCTTTTGTTGTAACTTTCTGGTTTGATAAGAACAATACAGAAAATGAAAATCAGAACTTTGTAACACTTTGTTATTACTTCCTTCTATAGTCACTATTAATTACTCAAGTAGTTATTAATCAGTAGTCTAATGAACAGAAAACTTCCTTGTGATGATAAATAAGTTATTTTATCCAGATATATGAATTATCAAAGGTCAATACCTATCCTTCTCTGTGTGCGTCAGATTTAGTGTATCGTATAATGACTTAGTAAGATCTTACCGAACATATCGGTTAGAATATTTAGAAGATTTATAGATGAAGGTTCGAATCCTTGACAATTTGTGCCTCACCTCTGTTTTCCATACAAAAGCTTCTTACTCATTGCAGATATTGATAGTTTCAGCGTACTATCTCGATCACTAACCAACTAATTAACTCAAGATTAAATTCTTCGCTTTTTGTCAATACAATTTTTCAAACCTTTTCATTAAACTTCAATAATTCTAATCTAATATAAACTTATATAAGTCACGTTTCATACTTTGGGAGAGATTGTCAATTCGAACAACATCATTTAAAGTCCCAAGGTGCTAGTTGAAGGGAAAGTATCATAGAGCTCTCTCTCTATAAATTATGACTTAACGCGGTGTACTTGATTCAAGTTATTAATAAGAATGGGTGGCTTGATTGAAAAAATAATATCCCACATGAACATAACATTTTTATTTATTACCTGTTTTTTAAAATTCTTATTGTAACTGAAATCTTCATGTGTTCTTAATGAAAATACATTTCTTTGCTTCCGGGTGCCACTGGTGAGCTGAGAATTAATGAATGTGACCTCCACTTGGAGATGAGGTTGAAGGAGGGAGGCGTTATTGAGTTTCTGATAGTTGAGGATTGAGAGTCAATTCACTGAAAGCTATTTCACCCTTTCCTAAAGATGAAAAAGCCCATTAAGAAAACCAGAAAACTTTCTTGCTGCTCTGACGAAGAGGTGAAAGTTTCCATTAAGGCTTCGTGTCGACAACAACTACTGGAATCCTCCTCCGATGGGTTTCTACGATTTGTCAGACATTGGACAAATCGAAGGTGGAATTAATAGGTTGAATGTCGCTAAATAGGTGGAATGGAATGGAGGCTGTATCGAAAAACAAATAGTGTACTATATATAAGATACATTTAGCTTTCAGGTATAATAAGAATCTTGAAATAAGGCGACAAATAAAAATGTAATGACCATGGAGGCTTTATTTTTCAATCAAGCTCAAGTATTAATGACGATAGTCACAATTACTAGTAAAATTTCGAAAAACACTAAAGAAATTGAAATTAGCTTTGCTCATTTCATTTTAACATGTGCTAACATTTTTTTTGTTAAGTTCTCGAAAAAAAATAGAATAATTCAAAATGAATATTAAGTAGCTTAAAGTAAGCGTACTTTCGAGTCCCAAGTTCAACAGAATAAACTCATGTAAAAAAATACCTTCTTCAAATTCATTACGCATTTTTATTTTCAAAGCAAAGTTTTCCAAAGAAGAAAGGTTTCCAGTGTGAACAATAAAAAGAATAAAAACAGACGATTCTGCCATAAAAAATCAATTATTAAATTAAATATTAAAAATAAGAGCAAACGATAAATTGTTAAAGTAGACAAAATATTCTGTTTCGATATTAAAATAAAATCGGAGTATAAAATATAAAATTGAATATGTCTTAGCAATGTAAATACATCCTAAGCCAACTAATTGCAATTATTATAATCATTTAATATTATAATGTCAATATTTTGAGCCTAACTCCATGTATTCTTCATTTTATGCCCACATATTTTTGTTGACACCACTTTCTCCAAACAACGACGTGTTAGCACACATATACACGATGTTAATAATAATAATAAACCTTGGATTCGATTTAAGCATTCTTGCATGATATTCAGTATACTATTAAAAATCAAATGTCATCATTAATTGTATCGTCACTGATTACAAAGTCTGACAGTAGAAATAAATTTTAATAAAAGGTAACTGATACATTATTTATATTTTAATGGTGTAGCAATTAGAAGGGAGCGTTATTTCATATAATAGGATAAGTAATAGTATTACATGTTTGGAGCCTATTTCACTTGTTATATGTTTTAAAAAAGCACTATTAATTCCATCACTTTTTTAACAACTTACTTTGTTACTCTTCGAAAAATGAAACTTCTATAATTCAAATTTGCATTGTTTCCAAAATGATTCCAAAAAGTAACAGATATTGTAGCTAATTGTTATAATAGGACATTAGAGTCTGTTACCCAGATTGAACTAATACGCTGGTAACCTATTAATTAAAAGTAACAGTTTGATCCACCTCTAGTAGCAATCGGGAATAGTATACTCATTTCTTACCTCTTTACCCATTCTCTTAAATTCGATCCAATCGAATTTTCTACTCGTTTCTTGTTCGTTTCTACGAGAAAAAGAATCGATTTAAGAATATAACCGAGCAAGATCTCTTAAAATTACATTTATTAAGTCTGAATATTGAGAAATTGAGTAAGTATGAATTTAGAAAGGGCGTGGAAGTTGATTACATATTCACCCTTCATTCGCTCGAACGAAGTTTTCCACGCGTTTTCTATTCATTTCCACGATAAAAATGAATTGATTCACAATGAAGCAAGAGAATGTAGTAAGATCTCTTAAAATTTAGCTTATTAATTCCGAATATTGCGTTGCTGTATAAGGTATGGATTTCGAAAAGGCGTTAAATTGGATTCTGAAAATGAAACAAATAATGATTTAAAAATTACACCAGGAAGTACGTGACTCTTTGTTTGGTGTATATGAATAAATTCGGGGAGAAAGAACAAGACTCTTAAATCTTGATAGGCTTATTAATAATGCGTTTGATGAAGAAAAGTATTATTCTTAAGCTAACTTGTTGTGAATTATAACTCGTCATAATCATACGTTCAGGGCAAAAATTACATCCTAAGCTTAGAGTTTTATAAAAAGATTAGATAACGATACTTTTAAAAGTTTCCTGTATCATTAGGTAAGTTTTTATAAATAAAATACTTGATTAAACTACATTAAAAAGACCGATAAAAATATTTTGATTCATTGCGTGAAAATGACAATTAATGATATCAGTGTAGAGTAAATTTTCGTTCTAAAACCAGTAATTTCATGGTCAGGAATTTTTAAAAGTATGTGACGTAAATAATTACTAGTTACCTATTTTTTGCTTAATTTAAGGATATTTTGTTTCGATTACTGCTAAAAAACCGAATTTATAATTGTTTATGTTTAATAATACCTAGAAGAATATATTATATTTCTCATAGTTTTTTGCTAAATCCTTTTCATCTTTTCTGGAGTTAAGTGCTTCTTACTCTGTGGGTGGCGACCCCAAATGAAACATGACAGATACATGAACTTAAAGAAATGTTAGTTGCCTTCTATCATTATCTTTAATTTAATACGTTATCTTTTCTTTGTAGCTCAATTACAAAATCGTAATACTGGCTTTTGTCTAGCAGTGTCGAATGTTGCATCAAGGATTAATTTGTTATGCAGTAAAAAACAAGCACATACGTGTCATCAAAACGTGATTATCTTTCATTAATTTTTATATGCTTGGAAAAGTCTAAAATTGTTTCTTTTCATTTTCTTTGTACACTTTATTGATTGATAGTTTATTAATGTCGCACTTAGAAGTAACACGATGCTATTGACGGTGGATCTTCCTTTTGAATCGAGGCCAAGTGACGATGACGACATCTTAGCTGAAACCTCTATTTCCATATTTCCACACCACATCAACGGGATGGCTCGGGACCTCGAAAAATTTAAGGTGCATCAGACGCGTTGCACGGTGGAGTTTTAGAATCAACAGGGCTCGAACCTATGAGTCCAAGGAAACAACGAAAGCTGTGAATTTGCGATCATGACCACTAGGCTACCACGGTTACTTTTGTGTATATTGCTTCATGAAGCTTGCAAGCAACAAAGGCGCAAAGGTAAAACTCTTGTCTAACGAATGGGAGTTATCGGGTTCAAAACCCAGTGCTGACAACATTGAAATTCACAGTGAAGTTTTGTTCAGTTGCTGCTTTCCGGTTTAATTTCTAAGCCATTCTAGAATATTTTCTACATTTACGGGGTATTCTGGAAATATAATATTCTCATGTAATATATAAACCCTTGTGAAGAGGTATATAGACACACGGAGAGGCATACAGAACGCAAAATCACTTCTATTCACACACAATATTTATTGGTTTCGTCCTACTCCTCGTTTCAGCGTTTTATCTCTCTCTGATACAAATAAAAAAACACGAAGCTCTTTCGACACAAGAAAGCGCCATCTGGTGGTGAATACACCATGCGTCCTCAGCCAAGTGTAGCTGCTCGTAGTCTGTTAATAAATCCCGTTATTCAGATATTTATTATATGGTCAATTCAACCTGCTGCAACATCTACGAGACAATGTGAATATGTATTACTTCAGTTGAACATTTTTTGCTGCACGATGCTTTAAAGACTGGTTTAAGTAATTTATTATAAAATGTAAATTTGTCTCGGAAGTATATCTATTAATAGTAAAAATATGCGTATTTCATTTATAATTTGATGAAATAAGCTTTTATTTAAAAATAAATAATTTAGAATATAAATTTATTTATATATTAATTAATAAATTAAAGTAGAAATTAAACTATATAATTTTTTTATGATTGCTTATGGTTCGGAGGAGGAATGGGGCCGTGAGACCGAACATTTTAAGCACCACTCTTTCAAGTGAAAAAATATACCATCAAATATGCCGCCTGACGGATTTAGTAATCGTAAGTGTAATAGAGTACTGCTGGAATATTTATCTAAAATTATTAGTAAACTCATACAATATATATGAAATAATATATATAATTTTTTGTAAAATCTCCAACACTTTTAAGTTGTAAAAAAGTAAAAAAGAAATAAAAAATTAAAATTTTTTTTTTCTTCATCCAGAAGGAAATTAAATGAAAATGTGTACTAAAAATAACAGTGTATTGTCATCATAAGTAAAAAAGTTATTATTTTTGAATCAAGATGAAAATTTTTGACTGAAACCTGAAATATTATGCATATTCCAACTGTCTAACATTTTCTTACATTAATCTGCAAAGACTAAGCAACTTTTCTGATTTCGGCCGTGATTCCGCAAAAAAGTCAACTGAGAGACATGGAATTTATGCTACTGAGGTACAATGTAGTGTTGAAAAGATGTGGAAAATATATTAGGAAAAAAATTAGCAGGATGCTTACAGTATGGAACGAAGGAGAAAAAGGCTTTATTGACAGATGGACATTAGTACAAAAACAGTAAGACCAAGCGGAAGAACAACAAACCAAAAACTTTGATAAGGGGTATGATCTTCCCTAACTACTGTGGTAGTGTGTCACCGTCTCTATCCATAATCAATACCATATTAACCAATTACTTTGGGCAAGAGTTCCCGTTTCTCAAGGAGCATCTAACTGTTCCAGTTGTCTGGTGTTCTCCTGAGGGTAAGATCGTTTCTTAAATGTTTCCCTAAAATATACCACACATGTTAGATAGGATTTAAATCAGGAGAGCTCACTGGCCAATCCATTCTGTGAATATTTTCAATTTCTAGGAGCTTTCAATAGCACGAGCCTTGTGTTTCCGTGCATATTTATCCATAAAAACAATGTTGGACTAATAGTACTTCGGAAAAGATGCACGTGAGTAAAGGATAACTTCATCTCAGTAAAGATTTCCGATTACTGAACCTCTGTCGAAAATGTGTAATTCCGTCTGTCCGTCCCTCAAAATGTCTCCCCCTTACAAGCACACCAAGACCACCTCAACGGTCGCTTTGCCTGATATTAATGGAATGAATGCGTGTTTCTACCCCTCTCCGTATCAAATGGCGCCAAGAATCTTTTGTCAAACTGAAACGATTCTGATTGGTAAAGAGGACGTGACTCCAATGATGAGGCATTCAGTCTTTGTATTCACTGGCACTTGAATAAACGTTGCCACCGATGGGCTGCTGTCAATAGTATGCAGAGTTCAGGGTGGTGGGTGAAGAGGCTATCTTTATGCAGTCTTTGGGCCACTACAAACCATGACACCAGTTATCCGGTTGCTGTAAGCAAAAGATGACCAATGCTGCCATCTGTCAGGTTTCTATCTCTTTTTGCCTGCAGGGCGATATATCGGTCATAAGTTCTCGTTTTTCTTGGCTGACCTCCACCAATCTTTCATACAGCTGCACCTGTCCTTTGGAAGGTTTTCCAAGCACGTGAAACTATATTTATCAGTTCCGAACTCCTGGGCAACATGTATTAAACTACCTTTTTTTCAAGTTTGTCGACCATTCTATCACGTGTAAAGGTGCCTCGATGTTTTATTATTGTCATACTGCGTGAAATCTCATTATCTCACTTTTACTTTCAGAAGAATGTATGGAAACGCACCTTACTTCTTCTTCTTCTTTTTTTTTTTTAAAGTTGTATTGCACTGCTTGCTCTAATTACAAGCGCTTTGCGGGCCCTGACGTCCCCTTTAATGTCATGCTGCTGATATTTTCATATGCATCGCCTTTCTATTGAGTTGGCTTTTTTTTAGTGATCGCAAAAAGTCCCTTTCAACAATTTTATGGCTGTATGTTGGAAAATGAAGTTGGTGCTTAAGTTTTGTACACAAGTGTGTTTGAACAATCACAACACGCATCAAAAATTTTCAGCTGGATTGAAAAATCTTCAATTTTTTTTATATTTTTGATGACAATAAACTGTCATTTTCAGTACATTTTCATTTGATTTCTTACCGATGCAAAAATTCTTTTTTTTTTACTTTTGAGTTCTTTTTATTTACACTTTTGCTGCATAGAAGTGTTATTTTTTTAAAAATATTTTTTCATATTCACTACTTACATATTATTATTTTCCCATACAAATCTATATTATTTTCTACTTTTTTGACTTTATTAAAATATCGACAAAATGTTTTTCTCATTTTTTAAATGGTTTTTAATATATTTTTTTAAAATTATGCTTGTTTGTAGTTTTATAATTGAACATTATATGGCCTTCCATACTGAGCCTTGTATACAAAATTTTAAGGTTACAGCTTATCAGGAAGTAGATGAAAAATGGATGAAAACACTTGGGGTAGACTGATAGTTTAAGACAATTAAAAGGGTGGTAATATAAAAAGCTCATTATCTCAAAATTGTCAATTTTTTCGTTATTATATGACTGAATATTGAATGATCCGTGCAAGTTGAGCTTGTGTGTAAAATTTTAGGGCTCTAAGTTGTGTTGGGAAGTGGGTGAAAAATTAATGAAAAAATATGTTCCAAACCAATGCACAGTGTTAAGTAATATGAAGTATTAGAAAAAAAAATAAGACTATTTTTTTAAGTCTCTTATTTTTTTTTTGAAGCAAAATTTCAAATTTAAGACAAGAAATCCGTAAGTTTGGGGGAAAATTGTGTGATATATAATCACAATAGTCTTTTAATCACTTTTTTCTTCCATTAAATTTAGCGAAGTCAATAATTAATTACTTTCTTTTATGGCAAGAAAGGATAGAAAGAAGATAAATTGGGGATATTCGAAAATGGAGGGAAGTACATAAGAATTAAATATTTAATATAGTGTGTAATACTTTAAGCTTTATATAATTTAAGCTTTCACTTTCAGAATTCCACTGGAGAGCGAAAAAAAGAACGAACATGATTTAATCCGAAAATCCTTAACGACAAAGTTTGTGGTCTTTAGGCCTGTTAGTTGAAGGGAAGAGGTAATTGAGTAATTTCTCTTTATGAGGATTCTTGTAATAGATTTTCTGTTGGTTACCAGAGATCTCAAACTTGATACTAATAAACTAAGTATAACTATAACTCCTCAAACTTAATTATTTCACTAATCTGATTTTAGATGAGAGATTAGTATATCATGGAATCCTGGTCTTTGAATTAGGATGCATTCTAAATGTAAAATTTGTGTTGGAATCTAAAAAAAAAAGAGTTTAATAATTCAAGTAAAACATAAAGCGTGAAATAATTTTCCCGGAAGCAATTGTTGTACAATATCTGAAAACCTTTTGTCAAGGCGAAGCTTTTCTGAACATTAAAAATGGTTTGGAAACAGAAAATATTTTGGAGTTTGAATGATTGATTGTTTAATTAAAGTCGAAGCACTCTTAGAAGCAAAAAAAAAAAAAAAAGGATATTGGCGGAATACCAGGTGACCGAGCTCACCCAAAAGAGTTTAGAGCTACAAACCTCAATATCCCGGGGCACCCCTGCACTCAACATTTATCAGCAATTTTTTTTAACGAGGGATGGTAAAATATAGTAGTACTTTTTGGAATAGATAATATTTGTCGCCTGTTGTTCATCTGCAAATTGCAAAGTTAAACAAAAACTTGCAACATATTTATTGAACCGAAAATGTGGAAGAATACAAATTTGCAGTCGAATTTTCTTGAAGAAATAAAATGTATAACAGGCGATGGATATATGATAGACTGAATGACCCAATAAAAAAATGTCCGCATGCTCTTGGACTAAAATTGAAATATTAAACAAAAATGTATACATATATACAAAGTATACAATTATAAACAATAAGGGAAAAATGAAATATTAAGAAATGGAATCAAAATTTAAGACAGTTAGGAAATTTGTTGAGTAATTTTACAAGCCGTAAGAAAACAGGATTTAAGCTCGAAATGCAAACTGGAAGTTTCGCGCATGGACCAAGGGCTATTGGCGATGAGTCTCATAATTTTGAGCTTCGGTCAAGTAATGAGTACGAAATCCGAGCTAACATCTTCCTTTCCAAACTTCCACGCCTTGACAACGGGAGGATTTGAGGCCTCTACAGATTTAATTTGCACCAGCCTCGCTACACGGTGTGTCTTTAATGCCACCAGGGCTAGAACCCACAACTCCACTGAGTCAACACTGTTTGCGAGTTTGCAATCCCTTCCACTAACCACAGACAGGTGACGAAGTCTGCATATGAGCTGGCCTTCCACTTTCCACACCTGGTCAATGCGAGAACTTTGAACCCTGATAGATTTGACGTGCATCAGTCACTCTCTGGGTCTTTAGAGGAATTAAGACTTCAACGCGTGGTTTGACTGAAACTTGCGGACAGCGAATTAAAAGCCATGACCACTCGACTACCACCGTCTCATATTTTTGCATTAAGGTAAATTATTGTAATAAATAAAAATTCTTTATTTTCGCACAAGTCAATCTGCAGTTTAATATAAAATCAAGTCGATAGTTTCTCTTGAAGGTATTAGAAAGTTTACAATACGTTTTAAGTGCAGTAAGTATAGTATACGGTTGTCTAAGTCTCATTTATTTCCTTCATATAGTTTAATTTTTATCATCGATTGAAACAAGAAACTTGTGTTCATTTAACAAAATAGTGAGTTTTAAACGGGGATTAAATACTTATAATTAAAATGCTTAAAACCGAAAGAAGTCATAGCTGAGTTGGATGAAGGCACATCTGCCCTGTGTTTGCAACTGATTGCAATTGGGTAAATGTGCTCCAACGTGGCCGTACACCCACAAAACATGATCGTCGTTTACGGCGTCCAGTGAAAACGACTCTTCCCGGAATGATTCACAAAATCCACGATATGGCTTTGAGTGATGGATGAATCAAAACGCGCGGCATAGTTGAAGGCCATTGAGATATCACAAGGTACAGAGTTTTTAGTTTTGCACGAAACATTATGGACTCAGTGGAAAGTAAATGCAATCGTGCGTTCGACTTTGTAGCTACTTTGGCGCTTTTCCGTCGCATTTGGCGCTTTTTCGTCAAGTTTTTGCGTCGATACATAACTGTGGATGAAACGTGAATACATTATTTCACTCTAGAGATAAAGGAACAGTCAAAACAATGGGAATTTGAAGGCGAATGGGCTCCGCAGAAAATAAAAATAGGAAAATCTGCTGGAAATGAGATGACCACGGGATTTAAGAATGCACGTGGAATCATCTGCACCGGTTTCTTAAAAAGAAAGAAAAAAAGAAAAAGTGGAGAATATTATGTATCGTTAATGCACCGGTTGAGCGAAGAAATAAAAAGAAAGTCCTTTTTTGAAAAAGAAAAAGATTCACTTCCAACAAGACAATACACGTGTTCTCACCTACGCAGTTTCGATGGATAAAATCATGGAATTAAAGTTCGAATTATTACAACATCCACCGTATTTATCGGGCCTCATTGACTTTTTTATATCTCCAAATTTTAAAAAAAAATGGCTAGGTGGACAACGGTTATCGTCGAACGAAGAAGTCATTGCCAAAAGAGATGCTTAGCTTAAGGACCTTCCGAAATATTACTTATTCGAACGCTTAAAAAATTTGTTGATACGTTGGAAAAATTTACAGAGATAAAAGGAGATTATGTTGAAAAATAAAAAAAATCTACTTAACATAATTTTTTTTCGATCTTTTCCTAAGGATGTATTGAATGACCCTTGTAGAGTAAGAATCCTATTTACAGAAGATAAAAGCGTCCATTTTGAGAATAGAATTAAGTGCACTTCAATAGAAAGTGCACTTAAAGTTCTTTTATTGCATTTTCTATTTAAACTACATAGCACCGTTTGCCATTTGTTCTGGAGATAAGAGTCATAAGTAAAGATTTGTTGATTTTGTTCAAAATATTTGTAAAATCTCCCCCTTCCCTAATTTTATTTATTCATAGTTGTTAGGAGATTTCAATAACGAAAGTAATTTTTCAAAATACGTCAAATAAACAAATAAATGTTTCATGGAAATTTGTATATTGCTTCTCAAATTAAAAATTTTTTTTTCGTGCAGACCGATTCAGTTATCCAGAAATCCAAGTTAAAGAATTCCTTTAATAAAGTTTTACCAAATATTTGAATATAACAAGATCACTGCTGATACAGACACTTATTCAATTATTCATTGTAACTGAAATAAAATGACTTAAATTTTAATTTCATGTCTTATAACTCACATAGTTATCTATTTTTTTCTGCTTAATTCACTGCGCCATTTTTTTGAAACTACCTCAATGGTATCACTTTGATGATGTTAAAAATTTCATAAAAATACGGAAATAATTTTATTTTATTCTTTAAACACCAAAGATAGTTTTTTTTTTTATTACTCGGCGATTTTCAGAAATGTTTTGAAACAATTTTTTCAATATTTTTTCCGTTTTATTTGCTAGTTGAAAAAAAGCTAATGAAATTTTTGCTCAGTATTATTATTATCTATAAATTACATTATTGAACAAATTAGAAGAGTGCTCTTGAGAAACCCTCTACTCTTTACAATATTCCTAAGTTACTGAATTTGAGTTTTGATGAATAGAATATTGATGACTATTGCACTTAGAATTCAGATAAATCCCAGAAGACCTCATTTACCTTGATGCGGAACTTCATTGAGTCAGCTATCATTCCCATCGCCAGATGGCGGAATTAAAGGACCAGTACTTGTAACTTTAACCCACGAATTCGAATAATTGGTTCTCGAGTAGGTCCCCTTTGACCATGAAAGTTGGCTCAATTTCCCATCGTCTATGAAAATTGTCACATTTTCAGCCCCACTCAACCAATAATTTCGGCAGCCAAAATTCCTTACTTCCATTCAAGATTACAACGAACCGGTCATCTTCATTGTAAAATCCGATTTTATATAAATTCATCTGCATATGAATCTAAATACGGCGTATGGTTTCCTGATCCTTTTCATCACACCTTTTGGCCGAGTTCCCCAATCTTTTGACATTTTGCGTAAGCACACCAACCATCGGATCCATAAAATTATAACGGTTATTATAATATAACTTTGATTTAAAATATAATTAATAATGATAAACCGGTTGGAATACAGTCTAGTTCTTACCATTGGCGATGAAAATTCAGTTGGTGGTAAACTGCCACAAATAGAAACTCTTAGTTTTCTTATCAAGCATGGTGGACGATCGTTACAAAGGACAACTCTAAAAATTTCTTAATGTCTTTTAGGGCTAATTGCTCTTGCGCAAAATACGATTCTGTTTTTGAACCAATCACAGGGTTATCCATTGCGATTTCTTGAAACCGGTTTGAAATTTCCACAAGTAAAACTGAAATCATTCGACGGTTTTTTTCTTCCCACGAATCATAGATATGAATGGCGCTGTATAACGGAAGGAGAGAATTTGTTATGTGTTTTATCGAAGGAGCGAGAGTGATTTGTTTGATTTATGTGCATGGTAATAGAGCTGTGTATAATGTTTTGCGAATTATGAGATTTTGGTTTGAAAAGTGTGCGAATGAATTTGTTGGGTGGGAAATTAAGGTACTGTTGACTGATAGATATGAATGACATTGCAGAACGAAAGGAGGAAATTTTTTTTACATGTCTTATCAAAAGAGAGGGACATTTCTTTTTATGTGTGATGTTCATGGAGTAGCGAGATTTTGGTTTGGATGGGCTTATGGATTAATTTGTTATAAGGGAAATGAAGACCTGGTTGTGATTGAACATCAAATAAAAGAGGAAAATGTGATGATGTTCATATTTTCACATACTTCATCCAGCCTGTCAGTAGGATATTCTTACATTATACTAAGTATCTAATGGAATCTGCGACGTTGAAGTTACTCTGTAAAAATAGCCGATTTAGCGATTTCCAAAATCGGGCTAAGGGCGCACTTTTATCTAATAGCTCTTGCTTATACATTTCATAAAACAAAGTGGAAAATAACTAATTAAACCCATTACGTTGTTATGGTATTCAGAAAATATTAAATATCATATCTATTTGCGAAATATCGAATCATTTGGTGCATTTTTCTGGTTTGGCGAAACTGAACGATGGGATTCTACGCAAATTCGAATAATTCCACATAAATTTATTTGAGAATCCTTCTGTCCTTTTCAATATTTTATTATAATAATAACAATTAATAACAATCAATAATAAAAGACATTAGTATGAAATAGTTAAATTACAGATAAATAATCAGGAAATTCGTGAAATTCGAACGTGAGCATACCTAGAATGCTGCATATCAAGAGGAAGTGTATGATCAAGAGTTCCCTGTTACAAGTCAAATACTCATATATTCAAAAATGTCATAGAAATTCAAATACTGAGAAAGATCCCATGATATTACGGTGAGAAATAAGCGAGTTAACATCGGTGACTTAACCACACTGAATGTTGGAGATCCAAAGTAAAAAAAAAACATTTATATTACTAAGCAAAACAATCATATCTTCGTTATTTAATTTTTGCAAATGTTGTTTTTTTTTCTTTTTATTGTATTTCTTATAAATTGATTCATTAAAAAGCGAAAATCATCGTGATTTCGTCACAGAAAAAAATAATTTAAAAATATACTTCACCTAACAGGAAGACGGAGCGACGCAATTTCCTCTTCGAAAAATTACGATATTGTTCCCTCCTGTGTCTTCGTACATCCGCCTTAGTTTTCAGCACACTTCTAAACGCAAGCTCGGCTAATAACAATAACTCCTACTTACACCATTTCTTTCTTGAAAAAGGCCGAGCCCTAAATTATAACTGCAGCGGTAATGAGTTTATTGGAAGGAAAACACTCCTAAATCCTCCCGATTCCATTACTGAATGTGTCTCCTCAGACAATCACATGTCCCCGAGGGGAGATGGTCCCCAAAAAGTAATAAAAGTTTCTCGACCAGAGGTATTAAAAAGGAGGCTGAGAGGACAGGTCCTTTGGAAAGTGGAGAGCTGTCTCTAGAGCTTCTGACACATGAGGATGGGAACAAGTTAGACAACCGCCCTCAACCTTAATCTACTTAGTGTGCGATCATGGTTTCAGAGATCTTTAGGCGCAGCAGGTTGGTCGGGTTCTTCGGGGGCCGTGTAGAAAAGCAAAAGCAGAATGGAATGTTTTGGTTTTGCTTGGCCATATACAGGTTTTGTTAATGTCTCTTTCAAAAGGGTGCATTAACGAAAAAAATAAGGAAAAATCGATAATTATCGTCACATTAATTCCTTCCCGTAAAACGACAACTTTGTGTCTACACAGGGTTATTCAAAATGAATTATCAGATTTCAAAATTCCATGTTTTTAAAAATAAACGACCCAGAATGATAAGTAATACAAAAAAAGTGTGGAAGTCTTATATTGCGAACAATAGATGGGCCTCGTGTGTTCCTCGGGAAGTTATTTTCCCACAACTACCTCACGGAACTATTTCGCAGTTGAATCGGTCGCAGTGGACTAGATGATTTGATGTTACACAGCTGGCCACCTAAGTCACTTGATGTGGCACCATGCGATTTCCATCTTTGGGGGGGATTGTGAGAGATAGCGTGTATGCATCACCATTTCACACAAATTTATGTGAGCTAAAACAACGAATTTTAGCAACCGTACAATCCATTACCAGTGATATTTTACAACGTATATGGCTGGAATTTATATAACGAACTGACATTATAAATATAATTAAAGAAAGTCATATCGAACCCTTGTCAAAAAAAACTTTAATGTTTTCCCTTGTCATTTATGTATTACTTATCATTTCGTGTAATTTATTTATGAAAATGTAGAATTTTGAAATCGAATGAGTCATTTTGAATAAACCATGTAAATGTTTTATTAATGTCCCTTTCAAAAGGGTATATTAACAAAAAATCATCAAAAATCGATTGTTAAGTTTAGGATTACTTCATTTCCGTAAAGCGGCGAAATAATATTTATATCTTACGATTTCACGCATGCGCGCTTCGTTACTTCGTCCAAAGTAAAAAAAAAAAAAAAATGAATATATTACATATGCACTGAGAAAGATTTTAAATTTTTAAATCGTACTTTTTTTCTTTGATGAAGCTTATTTCTCTTAGTGGGAGAGGGATTTGGAATAATGCAGGTATATGGGATTTGGAAAATCTCCATCACGTTATGTAGTTTGTCCGTGACAGCCATAAAACGAATGTTTCGTGAGTAATGTTATACGACCAGATTATCGGACCTTTCATTTTTGTTGAAAAAACAGTTTAAGGAAAAGTTTATCTCGATATGTTGGAATTTTTTTTTATTTCTTCAGAGCATTTGTTTTGAAATTGTCTACCGCCTGGATATTCTCCACAGCATTACATGTAGGAGTATATATTGGTTTCTAAAATTAAATTTGGTGAGTTACTCTTTCACATTATGTTTCACTTTTTTTTATTTACTTGCATATAATTTCATGCACTGACACATTCAAATCAGGTATATCTGAACATCATTTTCTGTGTACCGTATATTTTCGAATATAAGCGGATAGCCCGTATCTACCTCCCCCCCCTTTGAAGAAAAAAGTTCCATTTAAAATACCACTGCCGAGTATAAGTCGAAATGAAAATAAAATTCTGACACAAATCTTAAAGTCTTCATACGACATTTTTTTCTCCTTTTGCATTCTGACACAAATCTTAAAGTCTTCATACGACATTTTTTTCTCCTTTTGTATCAAGGTTGCATTCCAATCATCAAAATTGTAAGTTAGAAGATTAAATCAATATTCCTTTTAAATTGTTATTTTTATACTAATATTATTTACGGTATTCTATTATTATTATTAGAGCTCAATCTGGTACTTTTCGGTTAGCTGGGTACAACTTTCATCAACATCAGACCTTTTATTTGGGGGGCAACAAACCAATATAATGTAAACAATTTTGAAAATAAAACTACTAGTATTCATAAAAAGAATGATCACTTCATAAAGAATTATTTTCTCATAAACTTAAAACACACATACTAAAGAGATCAAAAAGTGCTATATTTGGTGAAACGAGACAACGCTTTTTTACAAACGTTTTTCTGTATTTCACTTGGTGTGTGAGAGAGTGTGTGTGTCATCAAATTTTCGATCATTAATTTAACTAACTTCCCATTAAGCTAGAGCTTTGAAAGTTTTTAAATCGTTCTTACTCGCTTAACAATGCAATATTTGGACATTTGCGACAAGTTTTAACTAATATTTCAATAAATTTTTTTAATAACGTAATTTGTGTAATAACTGGGCGCCATCTATGGAAGATATATTGAATTACCCAGTGAGAGTGATCTTAAAGACGAGAGAGATATGAGGTTTTTTACAAAGCTTTAACCAATATTTCAATAATTTTTTTATAAACTTTGCCACCATTTAAAAACGTTGTTTTAAAAAATGTTGTTTTTTTTAAATCTCGAATTATTTGATTACTGTCTCCTTACACCAGTCGATCCCGTAATTTAGGTTAGAGAAAATTGCCAAAACCGTTCGACTTTTATACGGAAATGTACGGATAGTTTTTACTGCTTCAACTTTTGCCTCGAAGCAGGTTTCAAACCCGGAACATATTTTTAGATAGAAAAAATGTTCCGATATTAAAAAAAAAGTTTGTATGATTAAAATAAGGATTTTTCATTTTACTTACAGCGTTCTTAAAGCTTTAAAGTAATTTACTAATACAGCATTTTTCACTATAATTGGTTAAGTTAAATATCAGTTAAGCATTAAAATATAGGAGCCGAAACATGAAATTATTTTTTACAGGAAATAAGATTGATTCAAACAAATCTGAAAAGTATTATGAAATATTCTGCCTTCTATGAGACTTAAGTCGTAATATAGCATCCATGCTCAGGTATTTTTCACTATAAAAATATGTCGAGATCTTATGCTCCATCCCTTATGCGGGAAGCATTAATAAATTTTTAATTTTTTTCCTAAGTAAATAGCTAAATAAAATGCATTCATCACATTAATTGATCCTTATATACAGTGTTGTAAATTACAGCTATTCATGTAAATTTGTTTGGAATCAAGAAGCCGTAGATTGAAGTAACCCGCAGTACAGTAAAATTTTAATTATACTACTAAGAAATAACCGAGATATCTATTGTAAATTACAGCTATTCATGTTGATTTGTTTGGATTCAGGAAGTCGTAAATTGAAGTAATTCGCAGTTCCTTTTGATTGTTATTAGAAATATAACAGAGATAGTAACTCAATTTTTATTCATTATTCTAAGACTTTGCTACATAGTCACCTTCTAGAGTTATGCAACTCATTTAGCGTTTCTTTGACCTTTAGAAGGTCATTATAGAACTCACAGCAAATTGAGCTCTATCTTCTTCAAATGACTTCAATCTGCGGTTTTCTGAAACCAAACAAATCAACACGAATAGCTGTTATTTACAACATTAAATATGTAAACAGTAATTAATACACAGAATAAATTTTATCTATATATCTTGATTACTCTTTGATTTGATTTGATTGATTATTCTTTGTAATAATTAAAATTTTAAGATAACTTCTAATATTAATAGAAGTCAAATTTAATTTTAAATAATACGACACAAAATCGAAACAGTTTATCGTATGGAAAAATAACATTACATGAATATTTAATTATGACTTCACTATTGTGTATAAAAGGAATTACTTGGCAATGTACTTTATTTCAAGATCCAATAGCCTTGGGCTATTCTTTCTAGGTATCAGGATTAAAATAGAAGGAATTGATAATTAACTACACAACTCTTTTCTGTTTGAATCAGTCATTTTTTTCTGTATAGAATATATTCCATATTGTTTTCTTTTCCTTTGTTTTAAAGACAATTTTTTAAAAAAAAATTAGATATGTAAGTATTAAAAATATTCGTTTAACATACTTATAAAGAATATTTCTAAATTTTAAATATATTGAAATGTTTTATGCATTATATACTAATAAGAACTTAATAAAATATTGAATTAATTATTTTTATCTCAGAAAATGTGTTCAGTTGGTGTGTTCTATTCGACACCAAGTGAAGAAAATCGTAAAAATCATAAATTAAGCATGGGGGGGGGCTAAGAAACTTGTTATCTCATTAATTGGTGTATCGCTATCTTTTAAACATATGGTGTAGTTAAACATTAATATTTAATTTAAATTATAACAATCTGGAAGATGGGAGAAAAACTGGAACTGGTTTGATGATTTTAAAGCAGATTTCAATCTTCTTTATTAGCCACCAAGGGGGTGTTGCTTTCGTAGAACTACAAAATGCTGTCCCTAATCACTTCTCAAAAATACAAGTGAAATGCATGTGATTTGTTTAATCTAATTTGATTTCTTGCAACCGATACACGATAGTTTCAGTTTGAATTGTAGTTCTCTCAATGAAGTACTTTTGTTAAAAATAGATTAATAAGCAAAGATTTATTTTATTTTCATTTTACGGCATCTATAGTTACACTTAACTTAAAATGTATTCAATTTAATAATTTATTGTTTGCTTTAATTTTACTACTGGAATAAAATATTATTGTCCACCTCAATGTTTTTTCATTTGCTTTAATTCTAACATTTAATTGAATAACTTGATTTTTATAGTATAATCGTTTATTCTTTTTGTTATCAAAAGTTGGTATTGTTTTTGTTCGGTAAAAGTTTTTATGTTTGGAATGTAACAAGAAGATGGCGATGAAATAAAGAATGCAGTGATATACGAACAAATAGTCATTTTATTTTAGAATTTTTTTATAATCTTTCTGAATAACTTTATTTTTTATGGGTAATAATATTACCAGATTTTATAATCTTTATTAAAGATTATCACGAACTTTTCCATTGAAGATTTGAATAATGATTATTTAAAAAAAATAGCACCTTTGATGGCTAAATCTGTTCTTTGCCTAACTTTCCATAAAATAATTTTTATATCATTCAAACTATTTTAAATTTAAGACTTATTTTTTCTTCATATGTTGCAC